>OZ008350.1:13380544-13611306 GCA_963931975.1 Cataclysta lemnata | reverse complement strand
TGTCAACAAAAAGGGCATTTAAAAGTGATGTGCAAACAAGTGCGTAATAGTGGTCGAGCAAATAGTCGACATAATTACGTCAGTGATGACGAAATGTGCAACATTAATGTGTCTGCAAAAGGTAAAAACAAACCATACTTTATTAAACTGTGTATAGACAACTTAGACGTTGAATGTGAAATAGACACAGGTAGTCGCATATCGGCGATCAGTGACGACATGTATAGACAGTTATTTTCTTATAAATGTATTAGGCCTAATGATGCTATATTACGAAGTTATTCCGGTTCACGCATCGAGCCGTCCGGGTACATCGTAGTAGATGTTAAGTTTGGAAAAATTAAAGTATAATCGTTACCGTTATATATTACTATAATGCGAAAAGACTTTTTCCCCATCCTAATATAATTAAAGGGGGGCGCGGCCGTTACTAGGAAGAGAGTGGATGCGTGGGCTTAAAATTACTCAAATTAGCATTATCCGACGATAGATTCGTGAACCGGTTATGTTTTGAGTACCCAGAAGTTTTTTCAAAAAAAATAGGCACTTGTAAACAAACCGTTCGCTTACAGCTGACAGAACATGAACCAATTTACGTGCGTGCTCGCCCGGCACCGATAGCAATACGCGAGCGAGTCGAGCGCGAACTCGAACGTCTGGAGACGGATGGGACTATTTACCGTGTTGATTATTCAGATGATGGGACCCCTATTGTACAAGTCGTAAAAAAAATGGCGACATACGAATTTGCGGCGATTATAAAATTACCATTAACCCAAAATTAAAACGTGATTATTACCCGTTACCACGCATTGATGAGCTGTTCGCTAATTTAAGTGGGAGGGGGGGGATAAGTACAAAAATCGATCTTAAACATGCGTACGAACAATGTTTGCTTACTGAAGAATCCCAGCCGCACACAGCGATCACTACTCATGTGGGTACGTTCGCTTATCGTCGAACCCCATACGGTGTGTCATGTATACCGGAAAAATTTCAGAAAATTATGGAGGAAATACTGCGGGGCTTAAAAGGCTGTGCAGTGTTCCTGGATGATATCTGTGTAACCGGGATAAATGACCGGGACCATTTGAGCAATCTGAAAGCTGTACTCGAACGGTCAAGAGAGATGGGGTTGACCGTAAAATTAAGTAAATGTAACTTTTTACAAGATAGTGTTTAGTACTTGGGCTTCATAATAGATAAGAATGGCTTGCGACCTGACCCGGCTAAGCTCGAGGCGATTTCCAGTGCACCCACACCGACAAATTCCACAGAACTGAAAAGCTTTCTAGGCATGTTTATTTACAATTTAAGCACCCTGTTACACCCGTTGCATAATTTATTAAAAAAGGAAGTGGATTGGAAATGGGACTCGAGCTGTGAGCAGTCATTCCAGGAAGCCAAGCGAGCCCTCGTGAGTGACCGGGTGCTGGCACATTACGAGGAGGGACGGTCTTGTATTTAATTTGTTATTTATAAATTAAATAGGCGTCTCGTTGTTGAAAGAGAAAATTTTATTTTTGGAATAACAACTAATAGTTGCTAAGCAACCTAGGCACAGATTATGGTATACAACACCCCCACCTTAATCTGTAGGTCGTACATATTAAATTTGCTAACCGTACTTATTCACAATTACAACATAAGTCATAATAAAACACAATAAGTACATACAAATATAAACCAAACCAAAAGTAGAAATCGCATCTGAACAAAACAATAGTATAAAACTTATAACTATAGGAGCAGAGTTATACAGGCATAATGACATTAAATTAATCAGTTAGTCCCATACCTATAATACAACTATTTAACTTAGAACGTAGAAGACCTTTTGTTAGAACATCTGCAATCATTTGTTCAGAACGTAAGTAAGATAATTTTATTGTTTGTTCTTCTATAAGCTCTCTGATAAAATGATGTCGAACATCAATGAGCTGTTGTCAATTGTAACCACCGTCATTACAATTAGTAGTATGACAATAATTTACCTCTTTCCTTTTTCGTAAATTATACCTGGACTCGGGTATAGCAGCGCTGGTAGACGGCACTGAAACTTCACCAGGCACTCGAGAAGTAGATGGAGCAGGTTCTGAATCGTAGAATACCTCATCATCACCATCTAATTCTAATGCAACCGTTCTCTCCTCCGTCATCGGTGGTGTCTGATGAGTATCATGAAAATCATTATTAGTGAATATAGTGGACTTCAACTCTTTGTTCACGTCACCATTAGAAAAATAATTTTCAAGAAAAACAACATCCCGGCCCTTTATAACTTTTCTAATATTTACAGGATCTCTAAACCTATAACTATTTACATCACTACAATAGCCTACAAAAATATACTGCCTGGCTTTTGTATCTAATTTCTTTCTTTCGCAAGAAGGAATATGAACATACGCACGACAACCAAATGTACGCAAATGTGAAAGATCTGGTTTTATATCATACCATCTTTCATAAGGAGTAGCGTTACTTAAAGCTCTGTGAGGACATCTATTCTTTAGATATACAGACGTACGATATGCTTCTTCCCAAAAACATTTACTTAGGCCTGATTCGCGTAACATACAGCGAGCCTTTTCACTTATAGAACGATTAGTTCTCTCGGCGACACCGTTTGAAGAAGGACTATGTGGTACCGTGGTTTGATGTTCAATCCCTTGAGATGTCAAATAAGACTTGAACTCATTATTAACATATTCTGTACCATTATCCGTACGCAAAATCTTAATTTTACAAGAGCTTTGCCTCTCGACTTCAGTTTGAAATTCTATAAATTTTGTTCGAACTTCAGTCTTAGACTTAATAAAGTATACAAATATCATTCTCGAATAATCATCGATAAAAATGAGCATATATTTATTACCTTCTAAAGAAGTAGTTTCAAGAGGTCCACAGAGGTCTGAGTGTATTAACTCTAATTTACTTCTGGCCTTCTTATACTTGACAGTAGTGAAAGGTTTTCTACATTGTTTACCTTCAATACAAGGAACACAAGGACTACTATCTAAACAAGAAAAGTTTATACCTGTAGCTTTTCCTTTCCTTAATTGTTCAAGACTAAATCTGCATAAATGTCCCAGCCGACGATGCCAAAGATTAGATTTTTCTTCAACAGTCGTATCTGGATTAGTAGTCGTCATAGCAATATCCTCTGACGATACCTTAAACTTATAAAGGCCATTAGAAAAAGTAGCAGATCCAAACTTTGTACCTGAAATTTTAATGTCAGTATGCCTGTACAAAGTGCAACCTTTTTCATTAAAAACAACAGTAATGCCTTTATCTACAGCTTTCTTTACAGAAATAAGATTAGAACTCAAATTAGGTATATACAACACATCCTTAATACTAGTTATCTTAGAGTCCCTAGACTTAGGTAAGTACACATCACCAACACCAGAAGAACATAAGCGTTTGTTATCGGCTAGAGTGACTTCCTTGTCTACAAGTGGTCGATAATTCGATAGCCAACTGCGATTACACGTCATATGCACCGACGCTCCAGAGTCAATATACCAATCATTGGCATTTAAAGTAGTACCAGTGCTCAAGGCAGACAGAAGAGTAGAATCAACATTATTTTTCTTAGTCTTATTTTTCCTTTTAAGAGGACACTGAGGACTCTTATGACCTGGCTCTTTGCAATTATAGCAAATAATCTTCCTTTCTTTATTACAACTCTTAGATGTATTTTGAGAACTTGAACTAGCAAACGCCAACTCACGAGATTCGCGTTTTTCCATTTCGTTCAAAAGTTTTGCTTTAACTAATTCTGAAGTAATAGCTACGTTTGAACTTTCTAAAGCCATGACTAGGGGATCATAATCAGAAGGTAGGCCTCCGAGAAGAATAGCAGCAATCGATAAATCATCAATTTTCTTACCGATATCAGCCAAATCTTGAGCAGTCGTCATAACAGCATTTATATATTGTTCGATAGAAGAAAATTCGGACAATTGATAGCGGTACAGCTTCCGTTCGAGAGATATCTTTCGACCCATACCATTATCCTCATATGCTTTGGACAACGTATCCCAAACCTGCTTTGCGGTTTCGCAACTGCGAGCGTGTGTGATAGCAGCACCATCCAGCGTAAGACATATTTTGGTCATCGCCTTCAAATCACGCATTTGTCGAATTGTTTCAGGAGTATTATCACCTTCAGGGTATCCAATGATGGCATTCCACAAGTTTTCGTGTAAAAGATACATCCGCATTTTGAATTTCCATTGTGGATAAGACGACTTATCTGTCAACGGCTTTACATTTATAAATGCATTACTCGATGAATTTTCACGAAACACATTATCTCCTCTATCATTACTCATTTTGATAATTTATATTACAAATAAATAGTTTATGGCCCATAACCTCTTGTATTTAATTTGTTATTTATAAATTAAATAGGCGTCTCGTTGTTGAAAGAGAAAATTTTATTTTGGAATAACAACTAATAGTTGCTAAGCAACCTGGCACAGATTATGGTATACAACAGACGGCCGCTCGTGTTGTCCGTGGCCAGCAGTGCTTATGGGCTGGCCGCGGTGCTCGCGCACTGCTATCCCGACTATGTTATGGCAAGCGATACCTGATCATGGTAGACGCTCATTCTAAATGGATTGAGGCGATTGAAATGCGCAGTACTGAAGCCCGGACGACGATAGCAACATTAAGAGGTATTTTTGCACGATTCGGTATGCCGTCCGAGTTAGTTACGGACAACGGTCCCCCATTCATGTCGCACGAGTTTAAGACATTTTGTAAAAACAATACCTTTAGACACGTGACTTCGGCTCCTTATCGACTACAAGGCAACGGTGCCGCCGAGAACGCGGTTAAAACTGTTAAAAAGGCTTTTAAAAGAGCCAGATACGAGGGAGAGGATGTCTCCACGGCTCTGAATAAGTTTTTATTTAAATATAGAAATTGCTTACACGCTACGACGGGCGTGTCCCCAGCGGTGGCGTTACAGGGTCGTCGCCTGCGCTCACGACTCGATCCGTTACGTCCTGACGTAACAATGGTCGTGCGGGACGCCCAGCGACGTCAGATTGACGCCGTCTGCGGCACCCAGCGAACCCATGAGCCTGGCGAGCCAGTACTCACACGGGACTACACAGCTAAGGGGAATAAATGGGCTCAGGGTTCAATCATTGCTAAAACAGGACCGGTTTCATACACAGTAGATGTCGGAGGGGAGACGGAGTGGCGTAGACACGTAGACCAAATTCTACCGATGTCGGTGTCACGTGAAAAGAACAGACACACATTGAGTAGAGCGAGTTTGACGGGCACTGAAACAGATAAGCATCAGCCGGTCGAAGAGACGTTTGAGGACGCGTCGAGGGCACGGATGAGGCGTTGCCGGAGGAGGCGCCGCCGCAGCGCGCCTACACCTACCTTGCTCCGCCGCCGCCGACAACGCCATCGCCGTCGCCGCCGCCGGCGTCTGCACGGGCAATGCGTGCTGACAATCGGGCTCGACGGGTCAAAGAGTAGTGTTGCACCTGTCTTATTTAACTATTTGTATATGTTTAAGTTTAAGATAACGTATTACCTCTTCCATTTAAAAGGGGAGAAGATGTAGCATTTAAGAGCAATGTTTTTTATATAAATAAGTGGGTATCTCGATTATGTTTTTGTAAGTCACGATGAATGCCTATTAAACCAGTCAGTTGCTAGCTCCTGTGTTTCATTGACGTACGACGTTACAATTATAATGGGTCACCTTGTACGACATCCACAGTAGAGATGGGGGTGGTGACAATTGTATCCTGCTCTATAAGACTAACAAAATTAAATATTTCAAATACATCCCGACGTGAATATGAGTCACACAAGTATCTCGAATAAGTTCCGACGAAAATCATCTAATTTTAATTTCAGACCTCAAATGATCTCAGAGTGATTAGCAAATATATCAGCAAATCGTGCCGTTAATCATACTCACTCAATTAATGCTAATTGGCAGCCATGGTTTTCGCTTAATTAACTGAAAGCACCCACCGCCTCCGAGGAATATATTCGTGTCCCTAATTATGGAATTCGCTAATCCTTTGGGTAATGTTTGTCTTCGAACGCAGCGGAAGAACTCAAATATTGCTTTGCTTAGCGCGGGTTAAAGCGTTTGGTCTTACATAGGAAGCGAAGTGATATGACGAGATATGAGCCATGTCTATCTTTACTCTTCTTCATCCTACCCTGTTCCCAGTTTAACTGGGGTCAGCGCAGTATGTTTACCGTTCATAAATCGATCAGACGTCATTAAACCATAGAGTCTATTGATGACTGACACCGTGCCCGCCGCCCGCAGCCGAGCGCGGGACATTGCCCCGTGCACGCGGCCTGCTGCGCGGGCACACCCACCGACCACGACAACCAAGTCACGGCTGATCGCGCGAGACCATCTCCGCGCTTGATCGCCGTGACCTCACCGGACATGACACCACTGGATTGGACCATACCATCATCATCTTCCCCACTTATCTCGCCGACCCACCACCAGGTTCCTTCCCCCCTACTCTCTGCTCCTTCGGGTACATGGCATAAGTCGAGGCCCGCACGCTGGCTCCTAGCTGGGCCTTGCCCCACGGCAAACCACCCGGCATATGGTTAGACCGCGCCGAGGGCCTCGCCACCAGACCGGGGTCGAGCACAGGGGGCGATGGGGAGCCCCGCCGTCTTAGACGGCGGCTCAGACCACCGGGGGACTGATGTCCCCTGAGTTGATGCCCGGGCCATGAGCTACCGCTCGATGCCCGCAGCCCGCCATCAGGCGGATGGATTGGAATGACAGCATTCCAATCCATACTGCTCAAGGTTTTGGCTTATGTTTACCAGCCGGCCGCCTGCCTGACACAAAGACACCAACGTTCTCCTCTATCTCTTTTATTGGACTCAGGGGTTTTCGGCATATGGCGTCTGGACGATTCTTAAGTGTATTTATTGTAATCATACCAGATATGAAAAAACGAATTTTGACTTTTGGCTTGGTACCAATAACAATAATACTATGAAGTTCGGTGGCGCAATGGCTTATGTGTGTACACAGAAAAATGCACCGATGAGGACCGTATCGACATTTCTCCCACTTTATAGGCTTACCATCACTTCGGTCTTCCGAACCGACCAATCAATTTCTATTTACTCTAGCCGGACCTTGCCCAAACAACCTTCGACTCACTTTAAGTCCGTAGAAAAAAGCACAAAATACTGGAACGTTCGCACCAAAACCATTTTAAAATTGGAACCGGCGTAGGTCCTAAGCGGATTTTTATGTTGGCACGCTTATTTGTGCAGCACCCGAAAGTCCTATGTGGTGGCAATAAGGTCTGCAGCTGCGTGGCGCCGCTCCCATTATATCGGTGGTGGTACAAAGCTCGTGCATAGAGAACACAGATTTCAAATAAGGAATCTCTCGGCTCAGCCGATTGGACGGCGGATACGGCCATTTTGTATTGCCTGCACCTGCACTGTCATTTTCGGATTCAGTTTTTTGGCACCAACCAGCGTTAGGATAATTCGGGATCAAATGTTGCGTTTTGTGGAAAATTGAAATTCGGGCTTATCTCGACGGCGATGTGGATTTTGCGATTTGTTTTTAAATCAGTTTTAATTTAGGCTTGCTGTCTGACCCTAAGCTGCGCGTTTGCGGAGCTTATTTCGCTTCGTGCGTTAAATAATTTGCGAGCGATTTTTGTAAAACTTTTACATCGTAGGGGCAGGTAGCTTAAAACGTAGCCTGATTCTATAATGATAATTAAAATATTTTTTCATATTTTTTTCACTCTGTATCTTGGTATTGTTACAACTAATTTAGGGGAATAAAACCCAAAGCGGCTATACTGCCTAAAGCAGGCACTCTAATATGAAAAAAATCCATACACCTAAAGCAACAGGTAGACAATTATTTTTTTACCTTTCGAATATAGGGAATAGAAATAAGCAGCGTATAAAATTTAAAAATAATTTCACACTGAGGGTGCCTGTTTTAGCCTGCTTAAGCTGCTACTCCTTATAACCTGATTATTCTACTGGAATTTTGCATTTATCTAGTATTCTTTATAAATGCAAATGTGTTATATAAACTTACCATCACCTATTAAATGTGAAATATTACATAAATGGTTATTTTTTACATTCTCTGATTCATTATTGTGCTAAAGAAAATATTACCTTACATTAAATTAAAAAAAGAAAACAAAATAATATCACAAACGAATTCCTAAAGATTATATACCCACCATAAATTGATAATAATATGCCATAAATCAATAAATGAAGCTATCCAATATTCATCTATTAATTATTCGTTTAATCAATATTCCAAGAACATTAGGCACCAATAAATCGGAAACAATATTAATAATGGATCATTGTTCTCCAATAATTACAACACTACAATTGATGTCGCTGTAGGATACAGTTTGTCACAGATACGCGACCGTCAGCAAAAAAGGATATCTCCATTAATCCCAGTATTAATGGGCCGTGAGATCCCGTGTTTTTCGGACCTTACATTATCCCGGGATTATGCCCATTCTATAATTAAATAAATGGGCTTTGTTTCTTTGCTTTACCCTAATAAGTTATTTTTGTTGGTGTTTTTTCTCAGCGAACAGCCTTTCGTCTTTTAAATAGATTATTATTATGATGTAACTGTGCGGGGAATTACGTTTATTTTATACCATCTATGTAGTACCCTCATCAGCTGTTTCTTGTCGGACATAATATACGATTCTGGCGAATAGGACAAGAAAAAAATTATAAAAGTGAGCGATATGGATGGAAGAAGAAACATCAGTATGTTTCTTCTTCCATCCCGACCCCCCATCACCGACCCCCAAAAGTGGAAACACTGAAAAATATCTGTTAATAACTACATCTGTTTACCTGGCGCTCGAGTTCACCAAAACGTAAAACAGGTGATTAAAATATAACCGCCAGTTTTTGACAGTTATTTCATAAAACAGACTGTGAAATAATAATCGCCTGTTTATGTGTTGGTGAACTCCAGCCTTGTTCACTCAAACGCCCACATTAATATTAAAACTTTTATATTCAATTATAAATCAACTCGTTCTGCAGATTTAATGCTCTGAGTCTAATGCTGCTCCAAGGAGATCGAACTGAAGTTTCTCTCGTTTCGCTTTTTACAACCAACGCTCAAATGCATCTGCCGCTTTTCGGCTTACCTGCAAATGTAATTAAAAATAAGCACAGGTTTGGGGCGGCCGTTATTGCTTTGCTCTGCGTTAATTGGTTTTTTGGTAAGGAAATCACGTGGGGTTGTGTAGAAGAATCATTGGTAAAAAGTTTTGCATTGTTGGCGGTTCAAGTTTTCAAACAAACACAAGCCCGATCAGGTACGAAAAACATTTTCGTACCTGATCGGGCATAAAATCCATAAAAACAGGCATATATTATAAATCTAAGAAGACCTGCTAAAAGAATAGCTAATAATAGCTTTACGATAATGATATAAATAAAATAAACAGTTTAACAGTCGGATAAATCCGACTTTGCGTTTCCACAGACTGTCATGAATACCTAATTATTGTGAAATATTTAAAATTTCTAATCAGAGAATCCTGTTTACTTTCAAAAGTCAACATGCTGTTAAAAAATATACTTTCATAAACTATTTCCTCTAAATCCATTCTTCAGTTATGCTTCGCAGCATCTGAAATGCAAAAGCAAATAATAAATCGTAGTTCGCGCCAGCCGTTGGTATATATCACCATTGTGGCCGTTTAAAACTTACACAGCTACGTTTTATTTACGCGCACGACGTGAATCCAAATGGAATGGAAACAGTTCAGTCACAATTCAATTTTATATCATTTTCGTTAGAGTTTTATGCACCTTAGTGCACGTGGAATGTTTTATGCGACAGTTTTGGGTGGTCGTGTTGCTGAAGAGAGGAGAATGTTGCCAGAAAGAGGAAAATAAACCATCACAAGGGACTAACTGCCGCACTCAGAGACGTCAATTTACTTTAATGAGTATTTAATGTCAAAAATTTCATTCAAATCTAGACCATAGACCCGGCAAGAATAGCGACTAGTTTTGAATTGTAATTTATTGACGTTAAGTTCTCATTAACGTTATTTGACGTCTCTGAGTGCGGCAGTTAGTATGACTAAAGACGAATAAAACTCTCGACTTTCCGAACCTTCCAGCAAAATTATGAAACCATCAAAAGTTGTAGTTCATTGAGCTCATTAAAAACGCGCTAATTAAAAATCAACCTTATCAACGAGCCTCAAAATTGAAACCGTAATACCGTGCACAAACTTTAACGTTGACTAAAAACCGTGTCGTACGATACAGAACCGCCTCAAAGCTTAATAGAGATGGACAGGCTTTTAGCTGTGGGGCTTTTAGCCATCTCCAGACTTATAATGTAGTGGTGACAGAAAAGTTTCTAAATACACAACCAAGTTTAGACGGGCAATACTGTTTTGATGACCGTACGTAGACGTCAAAAGTTTTTTTCTTGGAAGGGGTAGGTAATTAACAGCGAATAACTGACAAAAAATGGCTACATTGTTGGTTTGTATGCTGTTGAGGTGGGAGTGAGGGGTATACACCAGCTAAAGTCCTATTTAAGGATTACTAACTGCCGCACTCAGAGACGTCAAATAACGTTAATGAGTATCTACTTAACGTCAAAAAATGACAATTCAAAACTAGTCGCTATTCTTGCCGGGGGGCCTACCGCCTAACTCGATTGCTGATGATAGCTTATATTGCAATGCACTGCTTACGGCTATAGCAGCCATCCTGAATTTTTAGGCGGCACGAATTTTGTGCCAAATTCATACAAAATCATTCGGTGATCATTCGTTTAAAGCTATCGCTAATAGTTTAGGTACATTTGGTGCGAAATGACAGCATGACGTCATAAACTATAGCTTTTGCTTTAGCAATCGAGTTAGGCAGTAGGCCCCCGAGTCTAAATGTAATATGGTCTTGATTTGAATTAAAAATGTTGACATTAAGTACACATTAAAGTTATTTGACGTCTCTGAGTGCGGCAGTAAGAGTTCTAAAAGTACAAGGCGACTAAGGATAAATCAGTGATGTGGGATGGACAGCAGCGTTCCTCTTATACCACCTAGCAATGTACTGCGACTTTTGTGCCCGATAAATGGCAATAGGCTCGCCACCTATTACATGGGACCTAACATAATTGGCGAAACGTGGGTGCTAGTTCACCTCTGCCTACCCCTTCGGGGATATGGGCGTGATTTATGTATGTATGTATGTCAAAGTTCTTGGTGTCTAGAACTTTCGTAATTTCTTCACTGGAACGTGTGTCTAAGGTGGCTCTCACAGAATCTTAGTGTGGTCAGAGAAAGAAGTCAGTGTGATGACGTGGTGGGTAATGGCATTTTCTTCCTGCATCCATCCATCAATAGGGACACTGAAAGGTTGGTGATGATGATGATGATGACGAGATCGATATTCCAAAGAGACAACAGTGGCTGTAGCTAGGGGGTCAACGAATTTAATTATTAGTCGACGTCGGCGGTCCGGATTAAATCGATGCCGGATTATCCTTTCCGTCGCAGATTGTCTGTCACGATTGAAAGGAACGGTCGCTTTGAGATATTAAAAAACTTCTCTTTTGATGTACTGCGAATACAATACATCATTTCTAACAATTGTTCTGTATCTGTCGTCCGAATTGACACGAGATAAAGGTGATGAGTTTTAACTGTTCGCAAAGTTCGGTGAACGCTATATTGGCGGCAAAGTTTTAAATTAAAACCGTTATGAATATGGCAAGCATACATTTCGGAATTGCCTTTCGATTTATTCTGATATTAAAGCACGAAGTAAACGTAGCTCGCTTTTATAAGTTTGTAAGCTTCACAAAATTTCAAGTGGCGAGGGCAGAACAGAATTCATTTAATAATGTCACCACCCCCAATTTAATCCGCGGGAGTCGTACAAGGCGACTAAGGGTTAAGATGAGTAATGGGCAGCAGCGTTCGTCTTATACTACCTAAGAATACAATGAATCAGATAGTAATAGGCTAATCACTAAAGCATGGGCCCTAATGTTTCGCGGAACGTGGGTGTCATAATTCTAGGCCTACTGGGATAAGTCGAGGCTGTCACATTCTATTTTTTCGCTCTCAGGTCAGCGTTGAAGTCATGTTAAATAGTCGATTCCTTTAATGGTGACTTTGAGTTTTAACAGGCCAATTAAGAACGAGCCCTCAAACAAATCCCTCTATAATATATCACGTCACGTCTATCCGTCGCACAACGCAAAATTACACACCCTATCGCAGACAGGGTGACCATAAATCCGTCAAGTGAAGCCTCGACCCTTACCCGACCTGAAATGTCTATATCGCGATTTAATTTACATGCAGAAAAAGTTACGATGTTTCGTGTTACTTAAATTTTATAAAACATAATTACATTTCAAAGAAATTTGTGCTCAGAAAAGTTCAAAAAACAGAGTGGCTTTTGCCTGGAATGCTGAGGACGCGATTTCGATTCCCGCATGAAGACTACAATTTTTACGAACTTTCTCTAATCACTCCTTGTGATAATTTTTCTACCATTGATATAATGTTCAAATAAAAATCAAAATGTTAATAATTCACAAATCATTATAACATCTAAGATGGAGAATCACCGTAAAGGACCAATATTAGTCCCTTGGGCAACACCATTAAGCAATTTTAATATAGCTACTATTATATAGCTATATGTTAATGTGTTAACATTAAAGTAGGTATACAATTTTCTTATAATAATTAAAAATATCAACGATACCCCCCCGAAAAAGGCATGATTTATGTATGTATATTAACAAAGAAAATACACCTCTTATGAGACAAACGACGTGTAAAATTTAGGGCGATTATCGCGTGACTCTCGTGAACCAGAAATTAATGAAATAAATGAAAGAATGCATAATAAAAAAGCGAATTGGATTAGGCCCCACATATTCGTATGTAAATTTGGACCCAAGTTTATTTTTTCCGCAGCATTCTTTGACCCGTAAAACGACCCGTCATTGGTGCGGGTCCCTAAATTTAATTTCACTCTACATACAGTGTTATATTTTAGGGTGTTACTTGGAAAAGCAACCATTGCAGCGCCATTTCTAGGTCGCGATTTGAGTGTAGGTGAGCATCTAGAAACGGACCAGATATTTGTCCTCATTGGCAGGAATGTTGCGGACTCATTTCGCCATGGTAGAACTAAACTCTTTTCTAACTAGGGCAGGGTCCAAAATATAAAGACAGTGACACTGTTTCAACCATTATAACCCTTTGCAGTACGGAACGTGGACAAAATATCCCCGGGGAAAAGATAATATTTTCCTCTCGCTCCAACTCACACTAAATCCAGAGACAAAACACTGTCGAGTGGTGGAGAGAGATTTTGTCCACGTCCCGTACTTGGCCTCCTGGGCGCAGAAAATTTGATTCTACAGCAACATGTAAATAGTCAACAGCACCTCCCAATCTTTCCCCCGTGTATCGTACAAGGCGACTAACTAACTCAGAGACGTCAAATAACTTTAATGAGTACTTAATGCCAAAAAATCTTATTTAAATGTAGACCATAGATCCAGCCGAAATAGCGACTAGTTTTGAATTGCACCTGAATTGAATTGTCTTGAATTGTGATTGAATTGTGTTGTTGATTCTGAATTGAATTGAATTGTGAATTGTCTTGCAGACGGCAGAGTAGAATACAATTGTCACGACCCCAAATCTCTCTCGTGGGTGTCGTACAAGGCAACTAAGGATAAATCAATGATGAGGAATGGGCAGCAGTGTTCCTCTTATACCACCTAGAAATAGCAATGTTCTGCGACTTTTGTGCCCGATAAATGGCAATAGGCTCGCCACCTATTACATGGGACCTAGCACAATTGGCGATACGTGGGTGCTAGTTCACCTCTGCCTACCCCTCCGGGGATATAGGCGTGATTTATGCATGTATGTATTAACAGCCACTTAGCGTCACCAAGTGGCTGTTAAGTAGAGCAGAATACAATTGTCCCACCCCTATATCTCCCGTGGGTGTCGTACAAGGCGACTAAGGGTTAAGACATGGACGATTAATGGGCAGCAGCATACTTTAGTACCACTTAGCAATATACTGCGATTTAGTGACCGATAATACATGGCCCCTTGGGGAATATATACATACATACATACATAAATCACGCCTATATCCCCGAAGGGGTAGGCAGAGGTGAACTGGCACCCACGTTTCGCCAGTTATGATAGGTCCCATGTAATAGGTGGCGAGCCTATTGCCATATATCGGGCACAAAAGTCGCAGTAGGTACATTGCTAGGTGGTATAAGAGAATATATAAGCGTGATATATTTATGTATGTAGTTGGTGGTAAACCTTAGGTTAGGTTAGCTATTTAGATGCCAAACATGAGGTTGCCTTAAGGTGCGTTGATTAAAACACACGAAGCAAAATCCCTATCTCGACTTTTACGACACCCCTAAGGTGAGTCAGGGCTGGCACACTCCGCTATTTTTCACTTCCAGCACGAATTCTCAAAGCCAAGGTACGCTAGAATAAATTGTCTGAGCGCCGCCATTTTGTCAAACTTACATTATCCCCCGAAGATTGATACAGCAAAAGGACAAAAATTCACAGATAATTTACCGTACACTCAACATTGTAGCTATGAAAATGAGATCCATTTATAAGGTTTAGGAAATTGAGACATAAATTGTTACTGGCGGGTGCGTAATAAAACTGAGAACACGCTGTATGTGAGAGCTTTGTAGCGACAGATTTTTACTGTTATGGAGTAAGAAAAAAAATCATTCTGTATAACATACCCAATCAGACACTTTTATAGCTGGAAATTAGCATCAGAGGCTTCTATAGCTGGAAATCAGGAATTCGTACTTAGGTAATGCGCAATCATACCACTTAATTTTTCCTTTGTCGAATAATTAAGATATGTTTGATAGCATAATCTCCCAAATATCCCCCGCGGATGTGTTGCGATGAGCAGGTAGCAGTGTTCCTTTTATGCCACCTAGCACTGTTCTACGATTTGACTGCCCGATAAATGGCAAAAGGCTCGCCACCTATGGCATAGTCCGTTCCGTCCCTTTTCTATACATTCATCACTAGTAGTGATAAATTATATGAATCAAAAGAGAGTGGATGGCTTGATGACGTCTGACCGATATGAATGGAAGATGAAACATACTGCGCCGGCCCCAGATAAACTGGGATAAGGGCCGGGAGAAGAAGAAGAGAGAGAGGGGTTAGGGTGTCGAAGGTGAGTATTGACATAACGGTATTAAAATATCAGACGTATAAGTACCAGCTGACTTATCGTTGAATTTAGGTAATCGTCACATTGATGCACAAAATCCATCTCGTCGGCCGAGATGGAACAAAAATATTGCTTTGTTTGTTAATTTCAGAATGTTCCCGCTGAAATGCGCTTTGCAAGAGACAAATTAAAAATATCCGCCTGGAAGCATTCCAAAGAATGTTGCCGATTGTAAAATTATCAGCGTTGTTGTCAAGTGCACGCTGCACTAACGCAGCCATTGGTAAGATTTCGCAATTTAATAATTTTTAGTTTTGTTATATAAAACTCTTTGAGTATCAAAATTATTTTCTTTCTTACAGTCTTATTAATGTTTATCGTAGGTCTTCTGTATTTTATGGTTTTACATTTACAATGGTTGTAACAGCAGCTCCCAAGCTGTCTTGGGAGCGGAGAAGAAACATAGAATGTGCCAGTTCCCTGAAAGTCGATAGTAATTTCAAACATGAGTGTGTCCGTTTTAGGCAGTTTACCTGGTCTGGGTCACCTTCCCCTACACCTTTATTGGTACCAAGTAAACATTAGTGTGTCTTAAACCACTTTATGTCTAAATTGAAATCGAAAAAAATCTGACAGAAAGATGCGCCTGGTAGAAAGATGGAGATAAAAAGCGATCATAGCCGCATCTTCAGCAAAAGCTCTCATTCATTACGAGCAACGGAAGCTCAAAGTGGAGGGCGAAACAAAAATGCTGCGAAGAAATCTTTTTCCAATCAACCAAGAAAAGACATCGAACCCTTCAAAGTTCCGACGCGCATAGGAATGGACAGCCTTAACTCGAGTCCCAGTAAAATGTTCACAGCTGCGACTGGCTTTACAAGATTTTAATAAAAGATAAACCTCTGCATACATTCGTAATGCGAACGGAACGGGCTCTGTTTGTCCCGTCTATGAACAGCCGGGGACGAAAAGACCCAGGGCAAAGAAAGTCTTCGGAAATGAGTTGTCTGCTTCCGTAATGGCTGCGAGCAGAGATTGCTGCGATCTCGAAAGCGATTCCAAGTAAGGTCACTATTAGGAGAATGCTCTCAACAGTTTCTCAGATTCTAGTGGAATTACTTTTATATTCTCCACGAGTGATATAGCGGCGTAAGTGATTGAAGAGTCCTTGTTTCGACTTTGTGCCTTATCTCTGCTACTTAGCACCATCCTCCCAAACTATAGTGACTCCCGAGTAGTCTTCAAATTATGTTTATATTACTGCAGACAAAAGGTTGAATGTTTCGTGCCTAGATTCAACACATTTTAAAACGCTTATCTAAATGGCGTAAGTCACCGAAATGTCTAGATAGTCCCTCATTATGTGTCTTGTAGCCGCCTTACATTTAGATAATGTAGATGAGATATAAACTCTTAGCATTCCATGAATAACCATGTGGGTCCATAGTGTGCCCGATAAGGAAGTACCTATTTATTTATTTAAAAACTTGTAAGTACAAAAGGCAAACTTAATGGTATACAGCATTCTCTACCAGTCAACTAGTAAGGTGCGTCTGAAACAATGTTGAAGGCAGGATATTTTACAAAAACGTGAAGAAACATTTAGATAAATAAATACATATGATTACACTAATCGTACATAAAAAGTATGTGGTAGCGCTTGGGACTTGTGACCAAAGTGCAGCCTTCGCCACTCCGACTCGTTTCTCTAGACAATTTTGGTTCATACGTTTCAGCATAGAACATTACAACCTCTAAAGCCAACAATATATGAAAACAAAACCAAAGATTTAGCCGTGTGGTGACGGCAGAGTAGAATACATTTGTCACCAGCCCTAATCTCTCCCCTGGGTGTGGTACAAGGTGACTAAGGATAAATCAGTGATGAGGAATGGGCAGCAGCGTTCCTCTTGTACCACCTAGCTATGTACCTACTGCGACTTTGGTGCCCGATAAATGGCAATACGCTCGCCACCTATTACATGGGACCTAACATAATTGGCGAAACGCGGGTGCTAGTTCACCTCTGCCTACCCATTCGGGGATATAGGCGTGATTTATGTATGTATGCATGTATGTATGTAAAAACAAATATTTTGGTGGTTAGAAAAAGAAACTAGTACCTCCAATAAAACCGATAGTACCAATAACAATCTGTTACTAGTTAATGCGTCTCCGTTCTATATTTTCACGCCGTCGGCTAGCAATGTTCATTTAAATCCGACCCTTCATACTTTACGTTGATAAAATCTTTTTGATTCCAGCAAAACTTTGCTCTCAAGTTTAGCCTACCAGATCCCGGCATCTGAAGGAATAACAAGAAAGATCATTCATTTCGTCCACCGATATTTACAAAGAGCCTCAGAATCTCCCGTTTTATCTCGCCGCCGGTTGGGAGTCGCCCGTTTTAGGGTTCCCTGGGAAGCGGCAGTTTGTTTATCTCTAGAAACGGTCCAGGACTGGACAAAAGATGTTACTGTGACGACTGAGGGAGACGAAATATTATCTGTTGTTTGACAATATCTGACTTCATTATTTGTTGTAGTGTTATAATGGAGGGAATATTTGGCTCCAACAAAAGCGTATCGGTAACGGATGATAAAATGCTACTGCGTATATTGCCCAAACCGCCTAGACTGGGGTTGTACCGCCTATAACAGGTACCTACTCTGGAGTACGTCATTGTTAGATTGATATCTAGCAATAGCTCTTATTATAATTCCTATCATATATTCTATCTCACTTTATTATCTATTACGCAGTGTACCTGCTTGGGCCACCTTCCCCTAACACTTTAGTACCCCTTTATGCTATTTGTTTTCTGTTGCTAATTGTCCTCATCTTGCCCAGTTCACAGTTTATCTGGAGTCGGCGCAGTACGTTTTCTCTTCGATTGATTGATTGACCGATATTGGTCAGACGTCATCAAGCCATCCATACCCTTTCGATTCATATCATGCTTCACACCGAAAAGGTACTAGTGATGAATTAATTTATAGAAAAGACATGCCAAGGACCATGTCCAGTGACCGTTGGACATAGACGTATATAATTAGTCCCTGGCGTATAAGTTACATATACGCAGTAACACGTATTACAGCCCCCCTTTCCAAGTGGCTAATATATCGAACGCATAGAATACAAAATGTATGAAACTGACGTACTACATAGAAAACCATACGTAAATTTCATACTTTTGTTTTCTATGCATTCGAATAGATAAGCCACTTGGCTAGGCGCGCAGGTATTTACTGCCGCACTCAGAGACGTCAATTAACGACAATGAGTACTTAACGTCAAAAAATTACAATTCAAAACTAGTCGCTATTCTTGCCGGGTCTATGGTCTAGATTTGAATGAAAATATTTGACATTGAATACTCATTAAAGTTAATTGACGTCTCTGAGTGCGGCAGTTAATCAAGGTCCTGTATGCGGTTCGACGTGTATCTGTAACCGTAGCAACGTAGGGTTACTCGCTTTTGGGCGTTCAAAATTTAGTTTAGACACTTTTTCCTCCAATTAAGTATACCTGCGCAGACGACCGTCATTTTGGTTCAACTCACGTGCCGGGATCTATACGGGTCCTACTGTTAACATAGCCGCTTGCGATTTCCTCATTTGATGCGCGAGCGACTTCAATTTTTAATTTGCCCTCTCCATGGCGGGTTGGAGGTTGGCCCCACCTCCAGTGCTGTAATTAAAAAAGAAATATGCTGCCGAGGTATGTTCCCTAACACTTTTCTTCCGAGATGAAGGGACGTCAGGATTTATTAGAAGCTTATTTGCGTCCTTTTTCCCCGGATCGGCTTAGGAACTCCTTAATGTATTTTAATGCTGAAGTTGAGATATTTTCTTAATCCAAAGTTAACGGCTGTGCGTGTTGTGAAATCTTAATTTATCTTTGAAATAATGTTTAGGTGTTGGGCTTTGTTATTATTTAACCCGACGTTTCAATCACTTTACAGCAGCCGTGGTCACGGCGAGTCTCGATGCCTTATTAGGTTAGGTTCACAAAAATGTAACAAAGAAGAGGATAGAAATATACAAAATTATTACTAAGGTATTTTTTCTGAAATTTTTAATAGCTTGCGCATAATTTATATTCGTTGCTTCCTTTATTATTTGCTATCCTTTTCCGCTTGCAAAGGAGAAAAAGGAATGGAATAAATTTAACCCTTTACAAAGGTGGTTATTGTGAATGGCACCTTTATCATACATTGTATTGTGACGTATTATCGTGGGGAAATATGAGCGATGTATACCTGTCTCATCTAGACGAGATAAAGCGTTATTTGTTTGACTAATTTGTTCGTATTATAACGGTACGGAAATAGTGAATTTCGTTGCTTGGGTGGCAACTTGCCTATAAATCGGAACAGAATATTATGGGAATAAAATACTGCCTGATAAATTAGAGTTTTTATACTCTTCCATAAACATGATGTTTAATCCTATTTCAACCCATTGTTCAGAGAAATAATTATGTTGATAGGTACCTTTCTATAGATCCATAAATGTATTAAAAAGATCTTTCAAAAGAGAAATTATTTATATTGTGTTTACGTCCATAACCAAAACAGAATATTCGCTATAGTCGCCAAAAAAAGTCTGGTCTACACACGGTTCTGAGTCAATAAATCAAAATTAGAACACCGACAAATCTATCGCCATCCGTTTCCTGCACATAGCTACACGTTAACCCTTGAGTACATTTACTAATTAATGAATCAACCTCGAAAACATCATCAGCCAACGTACAGATATCAGCGCATCGGTTAACACGGAAATCGGAAGTTCCCTCGTTGGATTATGAGCCTCAAGCCATGGCTGGCAAGTCGCAAATTTCTAGTAGATCAACCTGTTGGTACGAACGTGCCTGATCAGCTTTTGTTTGTACATTTTCCACCTGAAAGGGCTTTAAAGTATCTACGGTCCCCGAGGAGCTGTCGGATTGTATGACTGACGACCATAGGTGCCACAAATTACGTTACGCGCTGTGGTTTCGGGGAGCAATCGCACTAAATTAAATGGATTTTCATCTTTAATGCTGTTGATGAATTACCCGGTGGAATAATATAATTGTGTGACGTGCTCATTGGCTTGGTGCGGCAGTTTAGTGCTATATTTAGACGTAGATAAGCAATAATGTGTTAAGCCACATGAATACCAAATTGAGAAAATGGCACCCAAAGATTCTAACCATGATGTGATTTGCTATTTTATTGAAAAATGTTTTTATCTTCTTGTTAAAGAAAGTGTTTCAAGTGAGTTAGAACACTTTTGAAAATTGTAGAATAAATGATGCTTTGTCAACCTATGTAGAAATCTCGGAATATGGGTTTTTGTGGGTTGACACATTATTGCGTATCACCGTCCATTTAAGGACGTTCTTAAAACGTCATAATATATTTGTTGCTGTATCTACAAATTAACCATTGCTGTGTGCTAGTAACGTTGGAGCAGAGTGCAATAATAGTTATACTGTACTTTTTACCTTTAAGTAGAAAGCGGTCAACCCTCAATTTGGTAATTTTGGCTGTATGGAAAGGGCCTGGGGGATGTCTTCTATGCTGGCCTGGGAGCGAACAAATAACGTAGAACAAATAGGCCAGCCCCGTCTCGTCCCACGGGTGTCGTAAAAGTCGACTAAGGGAGATTGCCCGGTGTAGACCAATAAGCACCTCGAGGCACCCGAATGGTGGAGGGCAAACCACCAACAACAGCATACCCAAAGAGGGTTAGTGTCAGGCAGGCGGCCGGCTGTAAAACCTAAGCAAAAACTTTGAGCAGAATGGATTAGAATGTTGTCATTCCAATCACTCTCTCCGTTCATCGGTCTCTCGACATGGTCCGTTCCGTCTCTTTTCTATACATTCATTCATCACTAGCACCTTTACGGTGTAATGGATGATATGAATCAAAAGGAAGTGGATGGCTTGATGACGTCTGACCGATATGAATGGAAGAGGAAACATGCTGCGCCGACCCCAGATATACTGGGAACAGGGCAGGGAAAAGAAGGAAAGGGGCCTAAACCGGGATTGTATAATAATACTCCAGAGTACCCAAAAAACATAGTTTTCCCTTATCACCTAGGGGTAGACAATATAGCCTATGACCTGTTCCCAGACCTACCAAATATGCACAAAAAATTTCATTAAATTCTGTTAAACCGTTTCGGTGGAGTTCGATAAACATTGTGCCACGAGATTTTTATATATTAGAGATATCACAGAGAGGTAAAGTATTTTGCAACTTATCCAGCTCCTAGTTTCAAATTATGTTTGGACTAGGTAACTAAACGGGCGTATTTTAAATGTGTGGCCGTCGTTAATGTGGGTTACTTTGTAGCACTGTCTGGCTTGTGTTTTGTAAGCTATTCGTGAGAGAATCATTTGAGTTTATCAGTAAAACAGCTTAATTGTAACGATCAAACATTTGCACGTCTGAAAGATATATAAAAAGGTGGGTATTAAAGCCTCTCGGAAAAAACCCTACCAACAATCAAAGACTGTATGTATATAAATTCCCATGGGATAGCGGAGACGAAGCTAAAACGAAGGACCCGAGGAACGAAGACAGAGACAGCGTTTTATTTAATTTATTTCGAGTTTGGAGAAGGGAGCCAATAGCATCAAGCGTGTCAGTCTGTCTCCAACGCAATGCTATAATTCACTGAAAATTACCAGGAGATTAGAAGACGCGTGGAGATTACACTACAGTCGAGGATTTGGCGCGTGTCGAGCTAAATTAATTTCGATGCCTATTTGCCAACTGCGCTTTCAAGTTTATAATTGTATAGTCTCTGTTGTATTATTTACTCCTAGTACATATTTACGTACTATGATGAGTAATTTATTGTATGTTATTATCAACCATTGTAATTTTTACCAACGATAAAAAAATAAATGAGTAAGATAGCGTTTACTACATTTATATAAATAAATGAATAACTTTCCGCCATCATCATAACCAAAGTAGTTATTTACACCACAATCTGTAAAATTTTCCCATCAATTTAGCTTTTTGAGTCCGTAGTTTGTAGTCGCTTTGTACGACACCCACGGGAGAGATGGGGGTGGTGACAATTGTATTCTGCTCTGCCGTCACCACTCGGCATTATAAAAATTGTGGTCTTGATGCGGGAATATTTAATTTTACAAACTTGTTCTAACCAATTTTTTCTTTGTGATGTAAATTTTTTAATAATGTTAAATAAAAATTTTAAAAAGAATACATACATAAATCACGCCTATATCCCCGAAGGGGTAGGCAGAGGTGAACTAGCACCCACGTTTCGCCAAATATGTCAAGTCCCATGTAATAGGTGGCGAGCCTATTGCCATTTATCGGGCACAAAAGTCGCAGTACATTGCTAGCCTGGGTGGTATAAGAGGAACGCTGCTGCCCATTCTTAATCATAGTTAGATTTATCCTTAGTCGCCTTGTACGACACCCACGGGAAAGATTTGGGGTGGTGACAATTGTATTCTAGTCTGCCGTCACCACGCGGCGAAAAAGAATTATGTCAAAATATACGTTAAGGTAGAAGGAACATTGAAGAATTTAGACAATTTGTTCACCCTGAGCTTCCGGTGATGGTACTGAAAACGGGTTTAAAATCTCAAGTAAATTTTGATTCACCGCTATATTCAAGTGTCAAACTGAACAAGGAATCTTTTGTACTCCAAATGCTTATTCACATTGGATCAAGAACGGCTGCCTGCACTGGCCAGCGGATATTAAACGATGCGGCTCAATAGGCACGTCGCATAAGCTGGATTCTTACAGCTTCCCCCTGAAACTGATAAAACATGGATGCGGTATTATTTTCTTCACATGCAATCTGTGCTTAGTTGCATCGAATTCAACACAGTTTGGCAAAGTCGCCAAATACATAATAATAATATAATAAATATTTTTACACTCACACCTATCATCTAGCCCAAAGAAAGTAGCCTACTTGTGTTATGGATACTAGATGACGGACATATTTTTAATATAATTATGTATATAAATGTTGAAAATATACTACATAAACATATACACAACCATAACTCGGAAACAAACATTTGTGGTCATCACAAAGTTTGCCCCTACCAGGATTCGAACCCGGGACCTCTTAACCAATACCCAGCAATAAAATAATCACGCCTATATCGATTAGGCAGAGGTGAATGAAACACTCACTTTTCGCCAGTTATGTTAAGTCCCATGTAATAGGTGGCGAGCCTATTGCCATCTAAAGGAAACATAAATCGCAGTTTATTGGTAGGTGGTATTAGAGTAATGCTGCTGCCCATTACTCATCGCTTTCTTTACCCTTAGTCGCCTTGTACGACACCCACGGGAGAGGTGGGGGTGGTGATAATTGTATTCTGCTCCACCGTCAGCACACGGCACTCTAAGGGCCTGTTTCACAATCGACAAGTAAGTTCTAAGTAGCTTACTTCGCAGATAATTTGACAGTTGTAATATGAAATATATGCCAATTTAACTGCAAAGTAAGTTCTAAGTAGCTACCTTCGCAGATCATTTGACAGTTTTAATATGAAATATAGGTATGTCAATTGAACTGCCAAGTAACGCACTTCGAAATTACTTGTCGATTGTGAAACAAGCCTTCTTCTTCTCCTCCCGGCTCTAATCCTACTCTACGTAGGGTCGGCACAACATGTCTTCTTCTTCCACTCTCCTCTATTAGACGTGAGCTCAGCATGAACTCCCCTTTTTTCCATATCAGCTTTCACACAATGCATCCATCGCTTCTTCGGTCTTCCTCTCATTCTAGGTCCATGCACATCCATACTTAACATACCTCTAGTTACGTAACCCCTCATTAGTATTATAATAATATTCTTTAGTATAATAATAAATATATCAATCGTCAGTTGGTATAAAACGTTACTCTATTCACCGAATTCAACATCAGCGACCTTTTCGACGACAAATGATTTGTCAAACACAATCGAACCCTGATTATTTGGTCCAACAACGCACGCGGATAATAGGTAACTAACACAATTCAGGAATTTCGTTAACCTCTCAATTTGAAATTGAAATAATTAGTACAAGGGTCGGGTTGGCTGGTTTCTCTGACATTCAAACGTTGCGAACTTTAATTACCTGTCTTTCGCAACAGTTAGAACTGATGCTAGTGAGCTTTAGTTTGCGGACGAAGAAATTAAAAACTGATTAACTCCGCTCTCTCTGAAGCCCTGTCAGAGATTCTGGTTTATGGGGACTTTTAGTTCATTGTAATTAAAGTAAGCTAATTACTACTTTTGAGGAATAAAACTCAAAGTGATTAAAAAAAAAACCTAGTAAAATAAGTAGCTATAGACAAACTGTATCATCACCAGCTCTTTAACGTCCCCGCTGATATAGATGGAAGAATATAGGGAGAATGGGCCATAAGCCACCACGCTGGCCCAGTGCGAATTGGTGGGTATTGGCGACTGCATGTGCTTGTGCACCCGGGACCAACCACTTAACGTGCCTCCCGAAGCATGGAGGAACTCGAGATAATAATTTTTTGGCCGCCCATGCACTGACTGACCTTAATGAAAACTGCTTGTTTTCGGCAATTGCAGGCCGAGCGCGTTAATTCACTGCGCTATCGATACTAAGAGACAAAGATTTTGGTGGTTAGAAAAAGAATTTTGAAAAATTATGATCTTGAGACATTTATATAATGTTAAAAATTAAAATCGAATAGGATACTCAGAGACGTCAATTAACGTTAATTACCTTACCTTCCGTTATTGATTATTGTTGATACCCAAGGTATACAATTCCCCGTTTCATTATTTCATTGTTTTTAACGTTTTTCAATCACTATGGTTCAAATTATGTTGACCTTTGAAAACACGGACGTCTACAAAGCGGCGTGAAGGTATATTTACTGACGCAACAAAAGTAAGGTATATATTTGTAGGACATTTAAATTAGTACAATACCACATCCACCGGACGTGATTTTCATTGTTCTCGCAAAAGCTTATTCGCCGATTCGATATAAGGAACATGAAACCAGACGTTCAGCGCCGCGTTTGTTGTAAAATTATTACGGACATGATGTTTGATATTCTTTGCTTTATCCCCGAGAGCCTTATAAGTTACGCTTTACAAAGTGTACTAACGAATTTATATTAGTATGTCGTAGGGAAAGGCAGTGGGTTCACCACCTAAAACGGATTCTGTCGAGTATAGCGTTATTTTCGAAATGGATGATTTGCAGTTAGCCTCATTGTCTACTGCCTAAAATTGATGGTCGAAACCAAGCGTCGAACTTTTTCTGACCTCTTTTTACCTTTATTATTATTTATTTTAATTTGAACATTATATTGCTAATAAAATTAGTACAAAGAAAATTGTGATAGTGAATAAGCTGTGGTCCGTCTGCTTCCAACGTGAAGTGTAAAGGTTAAAGAAATTTTAAAGTCAACTAACTTCTTGGTTGGCCGAGTGGTAGCAGTGTGCAGTGGCCGACCGGCAGAGGACGCGGGTTAGATTCTCGCACCAAGACTATAGTTTTTCGCCCTTTGCCAGTCACAATTTTCTTTGTACCAATTTTCTTTCCTAATAGGTTGATCAAAGTGTTAATGAAAAACTTCAACTTTAATCTGCCACGAAATATTTCATATCCGTTCCTTTGCCAGGTCAAAACTAGCTTAAGGCTGTTGTCTGTTAACTTTTTGGTACCTAGACAATCGCCTCAGCGCAATCAGGCACAAAGGTCAAAAGAAAAATGAGCTGGAATTTAAGACAAAGGTGGTCGGTGGCCAAACAGGATTTGTGATGCAAAAAAAGTCATTTGAATTCTTAATTGCGGATATTAAGAAAGTTGATATCAAAGCTCCTCATTACGTTTGCTAATTTCTTTCGGAGGTAAGACAAAAGGATTTCTGCGATAGAGCTGGCCATTGTGTTTTTTGGGTCCCTGGGGAATAAGAAAAAAAAGATAATTCGCTTAAATCATTTGAGAAAATCAATGCAGTGCGGTTCAGGTCAGTAGTTACCAATGTAATGGAACGTGTGGCTAAGGCTGGAGTTCACCGGCGATTATTATTATTTAACCGTTGGTTTTTGACATTTTATCGTATGGCGGAACTGTCAAAAACTGCCAGTTAATATTTATACACTTGTTTTACGTTTTGGTGAACTCGAGCCTAAAGCCGCTCTCGCGGAATCTATAACCACGCTATAACAACCAACATACATACATACATAAATCACGCCTATATCCCCGAAGGGGTAGGCAGAGGTGAACTCTCTCACTCACGTTTCGCCAATTAGGTTAGGTTCATGTAATTACCATTTATAGCAGTACATTGCTAAGTGGCATAAGAGAAACGCTGCTGCCCACTACTCATCGCTGATACTCTTACAGCATATAATAATATATATGTCATATATTTAATAATAGAATTGATCACTTCATGATGTGGCCGACCATTTCATGAAATGGTTGCATTTCATGAAATGGCCAGCTAAAACTGACCATATCGTTGAAACGTCAACGTTTGATGATATGTCCATCCACGTTTGGCCATATGATTAATGTAGTAGTTAATATTTGGTATTTTTACGTTGCGCTCGTTTTAAGAGTGACTTAAAAAGTAAAATTCTAGTAATTTGATGTCGTAACGTTTGTCTTCCATTACAACATGACTAATAGTTTGTTGGTTAGGATAAATAACCGCCGCCATGATGCATCACAAAAACAAATCGAAATAAGCGCCTCTGACGGTGGTCAATGTAACTATTTTACGATATTATTAATAATGTTTGAAATAGCCATGCGTTTAGCTGTTCATATCGTTAAACGTTGTTTATTCATTGATCTGGCCAAACCGTCATCATGATATGGTCAGTTTTAGTTGGGCATTTCATAAAATGCCAAAATTTCATGAAATGGTCAGCCACATCATGAAGTAATCAATTCTACGATTTGACCACGACATATAGATACATTAATAATACAGCATAGGATTCAACAAAACATGTCTTATACAATAATGGAACCGCTTTAAGACATCTAAATCATTGCTAATTAAGGAAGGACAACTCGACAGTTCAACTTGTATAAAATAAAATTGTGTCGTTTACTCTTTGTCACATCTAACTAGCCGTAATAGAGCTCAAATTGACTTGGCTAACTCCAAGGAGCAAAGGAAGTCTACCGGCTGATTGCCGCCTTGATTCGCCTTTAACTAAGGTTTAACTGTAATTTAGCTCTCAATGCTGTGGCGAATAAGCAGTAAATTGTGTACAGGCCATCCCAATTCGGATCTTGTGCCGCCGTAATTAAGATTCGGTTTCCTTTGTCGCACCGCATTGATCGCTGGAGTCTTCAAAATGACATGAAATCGCTTTCAATTTGTTCGTATTTAGAGTTTCAATGGCTTTATTGCGATTTACAGAATTGTATGCTTTTATTTCAGCCTATAATTATTGTGGTGACGGCAGAGTAGAATACAATTGTCACCACCCCAAATCTCTCTCGTGGGTGTCGTACAAGGCGACTAAGGATAAATCAGTGATGAGGAATGGGCAGCAGCATTCCTCTTATACCACCTAGCAATGTTCCTACTGCGACTTTAGGTCCTATGTAATAGGTGGCGGCAATAGGCTCGCCACCTATTACATGGGACCTAACATAATTGGCGAAACGTGGGTGCTAGTTCACCTCTGCCTACCCCTTCGGGTATATAGGTGTGATTTATGTATGTATGTATAATTAATATTCAGGTGACAGTCATCCGTTTGCTGAGTTTTTTCGTTTAGTTATTATTATTTCGTATTAGTTGGTCCCATATAAATATAAATAGGTGGCGAGCCTATTGTCATTTATCGGGCACATAAATCGCAGTTTAATACTGGGTGGTACAAGATAAGTCCTGCTGCCCATTAGGTAGGTACTAGATCATCGCTGTGTTTACCCTTAGTCGCCTTGGACGACACCTACGGGAGAGATGGGGGTGGTGACCATTGTAATCTACTCTGCCGCCAAGTGGCTTTTCTGTTTGAACGCATAGAATACAAAAGTATTAAACTTGCCTATTCGATTTAAATTTTAACATTATATAAATGTTAGAAAAATTTGTACAAAGATTTTGGTGGTTAGAAAAAGAATTTCGAAAAATTATGGTCTTAATGCGGGAATCGAACCCGCGTCCGCTACTATTCGGGCAGGTGCCTGACCGCTCGTCCAACCAAGACTTTTCTAACAACCAAAATCTTTGTATTAAACTTGACGTTTTGTTTTGTCTATAAATAATACGTCAGTTTTCTATGCGTTCGAATACATTGACCATTTGGCGAGGGTCACAGTTCTAGTGCCGACACCTAATTGCGAAAATTTCCTGTATTTATTTATCCCCATCCGCACGCAGGTCCCAAACGACAGTTGACAGAACAAAAACTAAACCTAACTCGGACCCTTATAAATCCCCGGGAATCCAACGTGCGCAAACTTTGGGGCGTTAAAGTTAAATCGTGAGAGATTAACCCTGCACACTATTTGTAGTTTCGTGTTTATTCTGTGACTGGAACGGAGTAGGTACTCAAAACGGCGAAGCCAGGGACTGTTTTTCGGTACGCTGTGGAAAGGATTGCAATGTAACATACATACATACATACGGGATTAACATACATACATACATAAAGGATTGCAGTGTAAAATTGGAGAATATAATGTACATACATAAACCATGCCTATTCATCCAAGAACATGACAATTTTTTCAATTTTTTCTCCCTGCCCTGTTCCCAGTCTATGTGGGGTCGGCGCAGTATGTTTGCTCTTCCATCCATATCGGTCAGACGTCATCAAGCCATCCACTTGCTTTTGATTCATATCATTCATCACACCGTAAAGGTGCTAGTGATGAATGAATGTATAGAAAAGAGACGGAACGGACCATGTCGAGAGACCGATTCCTGACACTGACCCTCTTTGGGTATGCTGTTGTTGGTGGTTTGCCCTCCACCATTCGGGTGCCTCCAAGTGCTTATTGGACTACACCGGGCAATCTCCCTTAGTCGACTTTTACGACACCCATGGGATGAGTCGGGACTGGCCTATTCTACGTTATTCGTTCGCTCCCAGGCCAGCATAAAAGACCGAAGAGGTACATACATGCCTATATCCCCGAAGTGGTAGGCAGAGGTGAATTAACACCCACGTTTCGCCAATTATGTTAGGTTCCATGTAATAGATGGCAAGTCTAATAAAAATACCTTGAAAATACAATAATTATCTAGGTATCAGGCCGAGTACTTTTCTATTCAACCACGTATATCATTACTTGTCAGTCATCTAGTTTCCTTATATCGGTTTGGGTATGAATGTCATAATCATCATCATCACCAGTCCTATAATGTCCTCACTGCTGGGGCACGGGCCTTCCCAATTGATAGAAGATAATTATGGAGATTGGGCCATAAACCACCCCGCTGGCTCAGTGCTGATTGGTGGGTATTAACGACTGCATATGCAGCCGGGGCCAACGGCTTAACGTGCCTTCCGAAGCACGGAAGAACTCGAGACAATGCATTTTTGTTCACCCATCCAATCACCGGCCTTAGCGAACATTGCTTAGTTTACGCAATCGCAGGCCAAGTGCGCTATACCATTGCGCCAGCGAGCTCTTCATGAATGTAATAAATATTACTTATTTTAAGTGAAAAAATGGCTGCCCCGTCAAAATTAGGTCATCAGTCCCAAAGTACTGACGGCGAAACGAGAAACGCATAAAAGTTGCCGGATTAAAGTTTATGGCACCCATCCAACCTAAGCTATTGCTCGCAGAAACAAACGCTCGGAACTTTTTCTATTTCCCGTGTCATCGGCTCTGAGCCAATCTGTCTCTGCTTCAGAATTGGCCGTTTAGTTAGATTGTGAAAACCTTAGCACCTTCGCGAACTCCGAGTCCCATATTATTAAACTGGTGGTAAACCTAGTGTAGCGTTTTATCTTTGTCTCACAAACGTGATTTTGATTGTGAGTAAAAAAGACAAAGCACTGAGTAACTAGTCTATACTTAAATGGTGTTTATTGATAAGGTCTTACATGCCTATACTTTAGCCTGATTTAACACCAGAACTGAGAGAATGAGGACCTGAATTGTCTGGAATCTAATATTATTACTATTCCCCCACAAAAAGGCCATCAACTAACCAAATCGGCCCATGTGTTAGTTCTTCAAAGAATTGCTGTGTGGCGACGACTGAGCAGAATACAATTGTCACAACCCCAAATCTCGCCGGAAGGGTCGTACAAGGCGACTCAGGGTGACAATGCAAAGACAGCGATGAGCAATGGGCACCAGCGTTCCACTTAAATCTAAAGATACTAAGATTAACGTGGAAATATTGGGGGTGGTGACAACAATAATTGTATTCTGTTCTGCCATCACCACACGTCGACGTGCAATCTCCAATGTTACAATACAATAAAATACAGAATATATTCTTTATTGCACATAAAAATCTTTACGTCCCGACCTTTAGTAGCTAGACAAGGGGGACTTGAAAAAAGTCCTACCGTCAACCGAGTACAAATTTGTACTCCCCTGGGGATCCAACCCGAAACCTGGGGATCTTAATTCCGGTGTTCGAACCACTAGACCACGGAGGCTTTAAATGGGATAGGTGTGGTTCGCAAAGGAATCACCAAACAAACATACGGGCACGAATTGAGTAATCTCTTCCGTTTTTATGTTGGTTAAAAAAACATACCAACCCTGGAACATCTTGTCGGTACATTGACTTGGGCCAGTGCCTAATTTCATCTTGCATCCCGTAGGGCCTTCAGGGCCGTAAGTTAAGGGTAATGTCCTCTTTGACGCTCACTATGACGCCCCCGCTCGCCTCATTTCCCATCATTTGCGAGAGTACGGACGCAAATGAACGGTGTAATGGAGTGCCGTGGAAGTGCTAGTGAAATCTCATTCGAATATTTTGTTGACAAATAACAAGGCTTGAAGGCGCTGAGAATTTGAATAGTTTTGGCGATAGCCCAAAATTATATGAAGGTTTATTTTAAAGCATACCTGGGATAAAGACGAACCCGTATATACATAAGAAGTCATGGGACGAAGCTGTTAAAACACTTCGTCTTCTCCCTGCCCTGCTCCTAGTCTATCTGGGTTCCGCGCAGTATGTTTCCTCTTCCATTCATATTGGTCAGACGTCATCAAGCCATCCACTCCCTTTTGATTCATATCATCTCTCACACCGTAAAGATGCTTGTGATGAATGAATGTATAGAAAAGAGACGGAACGGACTATGTCGAGAGACCGATGAACGGAGAGAGTGATTGGAATGACAACATTCCAATCCATACTGCTCAAAGTTTTGGCTTAGGTTTTACAGCCGGCCAGCCGCCTGCCTGACACTAATCCTCTTTGTTGGTGGTTTGCACTCCACCATTCGGGTGCCCCAAGGTGATTATTGGTCTACACCGGGCAATCTCCCTTAGTCGACTTTTACGACACCCGTGGGATGAGTCGGGCTGGCCTATTCTACGTTACTTGTTTGCTCCCAGGCCAGCATAGAAGACTGAAGCTGTTAAAACACATTTTTTTTAAATGTTGATAGTTCATGCTTAAACGCGAAATGTTGTTTAAAATTAATGTTTAGTGATGTTAAAACAAGAACAATAATTTTGTTGTTAAAACACGAATAATCATGTTGAAAATTAATGACTCAATTGATAATATTATTATTGGCTCTATTTTGAATTCACTTTGTTTCCACTTCCTCGTTGTTTTCTTCTTAAATAAGATAAAATGGAGCCAGTGCAGAATATTGAAATTTACCTTGTCGGTATAAAAATTTGCCAATGTCCATCCTGCCCCAATTGCCAAGTGGCCCATCTATCGAACGCATAGAACACAAAATGTATGTAACTCGCGTATTACAAAGAAACCAATACGTCAGTTTCATACTTTTGTTTCTATGTGTTCGAATAGATACTTGGCTAGGCCCTCTGATAATGATCTTATGCTCCAGATGGAGAACGGTGGGAGAAGCTTAAGCCCAGCAGTAGGATCTTAAAGGCTAATAAAAAGAATCTTTCCTGAAGACAACAAAACTGCAACTAAAATAGTTACCTCTCTCTCTCTAACATTATCTAATACGATCTCAACAGCAGCAGTACCAAAACATCTCTAGCAAAACAACGGGTCCAAAAATTACCGCACAGAACCCATTTCGTAATCAGTAATTCACGTCTATTTGAATTAGAAACTAGGCACGGGAGGCGGGCACCATTAGATATTGAGCGGCGCCGGTGTACGGCACACACTGTGAATTACAAACGGCGGTATTTACATTTTAAATTAATCGCCTACAACTGGAATATGCCGAGGCCGATAGAACTGTTCTGTTCGGATAGTTTTTAGGTGGAATTGCGTCCATATCTAATCTCTATTCTATGCTGCCTAGAAGCGAATAAATAACGTAGAATGTACCAGCCCCGACTCTTCGTAAGTGTCGGCTAAGGGAGATTACCCATTGTTAGACCATATAAGCACTTTGGGGCACCTAAATGCGGGAGGGGAAACCACTAACAATAGCATACCCAAAGAGGGTTGGTGTCAGGCAGGCGGCAGGCTATAAAAACTAACCCAAATCCTTGAGCATTATGGATTGGAATATTGTCATCCCAATCACTCTCTCCTCTCTCCTCACCACCTCTCTTGTGTGGTGACGGCAGAGTAGAATACAATTGTCACCACCCCAAGTCTCTCCTGTGTGTGTCGTACAAGGCGACTAAGGATAAATCAGCGATGAGGAATGGGCAGCAGCGTTCCTCTTATACCACCTAGCAATAATACTGTGACTTTTGTGCCCGATAAATGGCAATAGGCTAGCCACCTATTACATGGGACCTAACATAATTGGCGAAGCGTGGGTGCTAGTTCACCTCTGCCTACCCCTTCGGGGATATAGGCGTGATTTATGTATGTATGTATGTAATCACTCTCTCCGTTCAGCAATCTCTCGACATGGTCCGTTTCGTCTGTTTTCTATATATTCATTCATCACTAGCTTGGACACTTTTCCAGAGGGACAGGCGTATCGTACAAACTGACTAAGTGAGACTTTTTTGGGTCACCCAAATGCAGGGCAAATCACCAACAAAAGTTTATACTCCAAGAGAGTTGGATGTCGTCGAAACTGAATGCAGAAAGCAGGACTTTCTTAATCAAATTGAAATTATATCAAAAAGGGCTAAGTAAAGAGTACCTGAAACTGACAGGCATGCATGCAGAATATTGGATGAAGCCAAAGAAGTAGGTATGTAAGGATCGAAGCAAGTGGAAAGATATGATATCTACCTACGTCCACGAGCGGAAGGTGTGACATATTGTATCATAACTAACTTGCCAATAGATGTTACATAGATTCCAAATCTAATCGTAGTAATACTTAAATTAATACCATTTACAACTTTTTGTTACTTCTAAGCGTTTAGAAGTAACGATAAAGAAATATTATTAAATTTGATTCTTTAGAGCTTGAAACAATATGACCCGATTATTTCAAGATCCATGAAAAATATCCATATTTTTACATAACAAAGGAAGTGTAATAAAAACTGTTCGGCTCGGCTGGAGGCGCTGATGTCCAAATCAATAAAGGTAGTGGACAGACTTAAAGGCGCTCTCACAATTGTTCTCTTTTACATTATCAATGGACTGCTTTTGGTATTGCAAGCTTAGGCCGCGGATCAAAATCAATGATCACGGTCCAGATTAATTATTACTTGATTGGCGGCCCGTGCACTAACAATCTGGATCGTGATCAATGATTTTTGATAGCGAATCGCGATCGAGATTGACTATGTAAGGACCCTCATATGATATACGACCGTCGGTCCACCTTGTGAGGGGCCTACCAACGCTACGTCTCCAGGTGCTGGTGCAGGTGGCTGCCATTCAAAGACGTATCCGCCCCAACGACCGCCAGTCCTCGCAATATGCACTGCCTACTGCAATTACAGGTCCATGACTTAAGTTCTCCTGCCATCTCAACGTTTCTGATACAGAGAAACACTGAGCATAGCCCTTCTCATAGCCCTTTGAGTGACTTTGAGCCTCCTTGTGAGGCCCGTTTTAAACAAGGTGGGATTGTATCTGGTGCAAAATTTACTATGTACCTGCAATACCTGCATATCTACGACCTATTCACATACCGTTTGGCAGACGAGGCATTAGACACGTTTAATTTCAACTTTTGATTAGTTCGTAGGTAGTTGGAAATCCATTCCATGCACAGTTCAATAAATATCGCTTTTCAATTTAAATTAAACACAGATTCAACTTTATATTTCTTTACTGATCATCTTCATCTTCCTGCCCTGTTCTCAATTATCTAGGGTCAGCACAGTTTGTTTATTCTTCTATTCATATCAGCCATCACACCGGAAAGGTGCTACTAATACATGAATGTATAGAAAAGAGACGGAAAGAACCATGCCAAGAGACCGATGAACGGTTAGAGTAATTGGGATGACAATATTCCAATCCATACTGCTTCAGGTTTTGGCTTCGTTTTTACAGTCGGTCGTGTGTCTGGCGCCAATCCTCTTTGGGTATGATGTTGTTGGTGGTGTGCCATCCACCATTCGGGTGTCTCAAAGGGTTTTGTGGTCTAATGACCCTCAGTCAAGTTTTACGACACCCCAGGGGGCCTAGAAAAAGTAACATATCGACAAATATAACGAAGTTCGATAAAGCAAAATGTATGGGATTTGACGTTAATCGTCGTGAAATCACGTGACCAAAATCGCAAGTAGCGCAAGCTAAGACGCTGTAGATACCAAAGTAATATGGCCGATCGTGACGAACTTCGACACGTTATCGCTATGAAACGATTGCCACTTGGCTACGGGCCCTGGAGTGAGTCGGGGCTGGCACATCTGAGTTTCTTTTCACTTCCAGGCCAGAATGAGAGTGTGTAGCAACAAGCTATGCTATTAAATAAGCCAGCGCATAAGGAAAGTGTCTCGAAGTCAAGAAACCCCTGGAGAAATTATTCGCTCCCTTAGTGAAACGAGTAATCTCCTAGCGTTTCGTAATAATGAACTGCTGGCTGACATCGGGCCGTTGCAATGGCTGCATTAGGTGCTCGCCGCAGTCGGCGAGCGCCTTTACAAGACACAAAGGAGCGAGCGTCTTAGGGTGAGTCTGCCCTAGACCAGCACAAGCATAAGCAGGGGCCTACCGCCTAACTCGATTGCTAAAGCAAAAGCTATAGTTTATAACGTCATGCTCTCATTCCGCACCAAATGTACCTAAACTATTAGCTGATCTTTTATTACTTAATAGATTACTTTGATCGAATGATCAACGAATGATTTTGCATGAATTTGGCACAAAATCCGTGCCGCCTAAAAATGCAGAATGTCTGCTATAGCCGTAAGCAGTGCATTGCAATATAGCTATCATCAGCAATCGAGTTAGGCGGTAGGCCCCCTGGTCGTACCATGAAGTATTAGTACGATCCAAACGCGGGTGACAAAACGGGATGCCGCTCAACTCGACTTATAGCGTTGTGGGAATTGAGTCGCGTTTAGAGTTGGTTGTAAGGCCCAGAGCGCAAGCCGAGCCGTGTCAAGTCTGGTCGTACAATAAGCCTACAACAATCTGTCTCCTCGAACACTGCGATGCAAATCCCTTTGTGTCCGTCAAAAAACCGACAATAGGTGGAGCACAGTCAGTCGGTCCATACCACTGACCTCGATTAAACAAGTACGCTGGACTGAATGCGTCTACTAAAACAAAAAGTTTCTCGTGCCGATTTGAAGTGCACCATCGAGCGGCATGGGTACTAAATTTGACGTTTGTTGCTTGTATTTGACATTACAAATGCATCTTTAATATTAGTTCCGTGGACGTTCACATTCGTACACCAGTGCCATCAGCGCCAAGAAATAAAATTGGCTTCATTTCACAACCTTCAGTCCAACATACTTGTTTAATATAGGTCAGTGGTCCACACTAGTTCGTGCGCGACCTTCCTGCGGTATGAGACGGTAGCGGGGACGGGGCGCTCTGGATGTTAGCGGGGGCGGATGATGCAGCGAGGAACGAGTTTTTCCTCCTCCCCGCATCGCCCTCCCCTGCTGGCTTCTGGAGTGCCCCGTCCCCGCCACCGTCTATGAGAGACGCAGGAGGGTCGCACACGAAGTTGTCGGACTATACACGAACTTTGGCTCGGCTCGTGCTCCGCTCGTGCTCAGCTCGTCTAGCGTAGACCCACCCTTACAAGACACAAAGGAGCGAGCATCTTAGAAGGGGCGATGCATTATTCAGCAGTGCGCCCGGTTTATTCTCACTTTGCTAAATGAAATAAATTTCCATCGATCCCTTTTTTTCTGTTCGCTCCTTGTTGTGATGGCTTTTACTTGCTTTTTAATTAAGATTGAACGGCCTAGTGTTTCTTTTATACGCAGTTGAATTTGTTACTTTGTTTAGGGCGTAATGTACTACCGTCAGGAAAATGTCTTCCGTCCTGGCCTGGGAGCGAAAAAATTACTTAGAAAGCGATGGCTCCTACTAACCCCAGAGAGTAAAAGTCGACTAAGGGAGATTGCCTGTGTAGACCAATAAGCTCCTTTACGCACCCAAGTGGTGTAGGTAAGTTAACCACCAACAACAACATACCTTGAGAAGTATGGATCGAATGTTGTCATCCCAATCACTCTCTTCTTTCACCGGTCTTTCAGCACTAGCACCTTTTCGGTGTGATGGATAATATTAATCAAAAGGGAAGTGGTAGGCTTGATGACGTCTGACTGATATTAATGGAAGAGGGAACTTACTGCGCCGACCCCAAGCGGACCTCCAAACTGGGAACAGGTCAGGTAGAAGAAGTACTATCATCACAGGTAAGGTACTGATGCAGCCAACAGCAGATCATAATACATATTATTGAGTTTTTATTCCAAGTTTCGCACAAACGTGTTTCAGTTAAATTGCAAAGTCGGTTGTGAACTGTTATAATGGTCCGATTGTCAACTTTATTTCAATTTCTGGAAATTTTCTATTTTCTGTCAATTTCTATCCATAACTAAACTAATTGATTTAGTTTCCGCTTGTTTTTGTGTGGCCTTAATATCCGTATTATATTCGGTAGCTGGAATGAATATAAATAATTCAGCGTTTAGGAATTTTATTGTTCCACTTATAATCATAATCATAATCTTACGACATATTTTGTCGACGAATTTTGTCTTAGTTTTCCACGGTTGATTATTTATATCTAAACATTAGTTTCACTTTATTATTGTCGTCCGCAGTCATAATTTAACTTTGGCTTGCCGTAACTGCATTGTATATTCTATTGATTGTTTCATTAGCTTTGTGAATTTGATATAGTATAAGCTCACCATTCCCATCGTTTAAATTCATTGTTTCAGTTGAACAATACAACGCCGATGCACAGAACTGTATTGTTTCCCTGAAGAAACGCCTCTATTTACATATACAATAATATTGCTAGTAGACTTCATTAGCATTTATATAGCTTACATTTATGCAAGTTATCAATTTGCCTAGGCGAAGCTGTATCTTTTCATTTAATAAAACAAATATTTGATGTTAGTTAAAACCACCCTAGAGATCGTAGAAGTGCACACAGCGCTAATTGTTTCATGCTGTTTTCGTGTTCATTAAGTAAACCTTAAACCAGTATTTCAGTAAACTGGATTTAGCACACAATTATATGCGAATAAGCGCCATAGGCCCGGAGATGGTCTTCCTGGGATACCAAGATATTTTTTCTATTAAAGCAATGTAAACGAATACACGCATTTATATTTTTTAACATTGTGCCAGAAAAACTTATAAATCAATCAATCAATATTATTAAAACCCCATCATGGTATTAAAAAGTAATAATAACAATAATAACTACTAACTAATAACATAAAATAATATTGCATTTAAAGTCGAATACCATATTATTATATTAAGAAGCTCGCTAGAGCAGTGGCATAGCGCGCTTGGCTTGCGATTGCGTAATCTAAGCAATGTCTCTAAGGCTGGTCATTGGATGGGTGACCAATGACCGGCATTTAAATGTATTAGTAGGTTAAAATTGGGGCACCTGGATCAAAAAAGATCCAGGCACCCCAATTTTAATCTATTATTTATTCATGTTTTCATATATTCAATGTTCATCACTCGACTCTTTCGAGTAATGAAAAGTGAATAGTACGCACCATGCGAGGTCGTTGACAACTACTTAATCTATTTTATGTTGTATCTTACATATGTTGCAGCATACCGCCACCCCTCCGTTACGGTATTTTCTCTATGTGTTTATTCATGTTTTCAACTATTTTTTTTAAGTATCCATAAATAATGAACTTACTCGAAAGGAGTTTTCAGTTTTCACTCATGCCATCAGAAATCAAATTTAAATCAGTCTTTTAATCGGAGATCCAGGTACCCCAATTTTCACTATTCGTTTATTCATGTTTTCTGCTATTCAATTTGTTAATCTTTTTTAATTATATATTTAATTCGATTAAAAAAATAACACCTAGTATTTGACAATAATTATTAAGTTAAAATAGGTATTGAACAGGAATAAAACCAAACAAAATATTAAGTAAATAGAAATTTATTGGTAACATAATATTTTTTTTTACAAAACATATATATCTAGTTAATATTTTAACTAAAAACTGAAAGCAACATCTAAGACTAGTCTATTAATATTTACAATTATCATACAATTCTATTAATTTCATTGATATTAAATTTCAGTGATTCTTAAAAGTAAAAACATTGTTTTCTCTACACCACTTATCCAAACAAAATACATTTTTTAGGGCACATACGTTATTATGATGTATACAGCTCATAATATCCATCGAAGTTGAATATTTCTCATACAGTGTTAATAAACTAGGACAATTTTTATCTTCTAAGTTATGTACGTTATTGTTATTAAATATATCTTTTATCCATAAAACTTTTTCATTGCCCTTAGTTAGTATACATTTATTGTTAAAAAAATTGCCTGTAATGTTTTTAATTTTAAAATAAGGTATACATCCTTCATTCCAATAAATTCCTCTATTTTTTTCAATCCAGGCTACTTGCAAGCGTTCTTTTTTTGTTAATTCATAAAATGGGTATGGTGGTTTTATTAACCACACAAAGATTCGACTATTCCAGAGTATTGCTATTTCTTTTGCTATAAAATGGTTTTGCTTGTCTTTAAATCCTTGTACATCCACTATCACATTCATGATAATTTTCTTACAATATTACTGAGCGGTTTGTATTCAAATAGACGGTCATTTATAATCAGACAATAAGCAGTTGTATTATCTGGTATATCTTCTGAACATTCGATTTCTATCCGAACATCAACGGATCCAGTTTTTAGTGAGTCGTTTTGTCTTGAGCAATCGATCACAAACAACGGAGCTTTTTCTTTGAACTGAACAAAGTCAAGCAACGGATCAACACCGTCGTTGTAATACGACTGACGAAAGTTAGCATACATTTCGTATAATATACTGTATTTATTTTGATCAAATTTCAGATTTAGTGAGTCATACGGAAAGTATTGTGAATTCAAAAATAATTTAAGGTTAGTTACTTTACAATGATCGAACTCTGCATAGCTTTTAGCTTTATCACATTTTCTGTTAGTTTGTAAGCAAAAAATCACATATCTTGGTTTTTCCAACTGAGACGCCGTTTTGATCGACCATGAATGTTTTGCGGTTTTTGGTAAGAATGGATATTCATACAAATCCCAATTCCTGAATGCTATCTGTACAGGACGATCCTTTTCTAAATATTTAAGTAATAACAATTTATTACGATCAGAAACTTTTATATGTGGAACACGCCACTGAACTTTTTGAATTTCTATTTCGATACTATCATTACCTTCCATTATCGCACAGTTTGAAATGGAATTACTTATTTGTAATATAAGTTCATGTCTGCAATTTATGACTATTTTAGAATAGTCTTCTGCAAAACCTAATATTTTATTTAATGGTATAATGACACTAAAATATCCCACTTTCAGAGTTGTACCTTTCATATTCCATCCCCAAACTGCTGCAGCTTTGTTTTCACCTTCATTCATAGATATATAGGACTTTATAGTGCTAGTAATTCCTGCATTTTTAGTACGATCGATTTCAACACCATTTAATTCATAACGAATATCTTGAAACAAATATGACATTGGGTTGTTAATAAACTTAACATCTTTTTTAACCACTTTTCCTAAGGAGTCTTTCGAAGTCACGTTGGCATAGCCTTCTATGTAAATAGAACTACCTGAAGGTAGTACGTAAACGTCTTGTTGATGGATAGGTATTCTTATTTCATCATTGTCTTTAAAGCTGTTATTATATGGATTATAATTATGGATTTCATAGCTTTCGATTGAGTTATCTTGACACGGTATATCACTGATTTGCAACATTATGTAATTTAAACCCAAGTTCTTGTAAAAACCTTCTATTCGCTGTAGTAATATTTTTTGTTTTTTCTACTCGGACACGTCTGACGTGTTTCGATATTGGGAGTGTAATATTGCATACTCTTTTTGGAGTAGGATATTTATTGAATATTAACATGTTACTATGTCAGGCGATAAAATATAAATCAGGATATATTTAGTATCAATACGTAGAGCAATAAAAATAATTAGTTTAGTACACAATAATATCTTATAGCTCCTTTCGCAATCGCTGGATGAATGTACCTATGCTATTAAAGTTGTCATATTATATATGTATCCGAATCAAAGTAATGAAAGCAAATTAAGCGATTAACTGCTTTTTTTTTTTTGTAAATTATGTCTTCTTTTCTCCCAAAATGACATTAGAAATTTTAAGCATAAATGACCGCAGTTAAATAAATGTTTTTTTTGTAAATTGTTGTAATTATAATGTATGTTACTTCCCATGTATTTTATCAATTCTTTTGGTGGTTTTAAGTTACCATAACTATCAAAATATTCGATATAATCTTCACATTTTGCATAGGCTACCCAATGAGTACCAGAGTTCTCGGAGGTATCAAGATTAATGACACCACATTCCATTGGGAAAGATTTTTGCGGTAATTCATCTCTCATAAATACACCTCGAAAAAAAGGGATATTATACGAGTGCTTTATAATATCAATATTAGTTAAAGCTCTCCTGGGTAGCCTACAATTCAGTTTTTTTTCTTTGAAACAAAAATCCCTAATCCATCTTTATATGGCTTCAGATGTAAACCTTTACCAATACACACTGCTTCGATTTGCTTATTATGTCTTTCCAATTCAGACAATTGTTTTTTAGCAGTTTTATATTCATTTATCACTTTTGCGATTCCAGCAGCACCTCCAACTAAACTACCAGCAGCAGATAAGCCTGCAAATATTGGTATTAAAGGAAGAAATCCTCCAGTTTTGGGTATGGGTATAACTCTTGGTATATTTATAGGTATATTTGATGCTAGTTCTTGTGCTGTTGTGTATGCCAACTTTACTAAAGCGTTTTTACATTTCGGCTTTATGCTATTTATATGCTTTTTTGTGCGCAATACTATATTTTTAAAGGTTTTTTTCAAACTTACTTTGTCTTGATTGTTACTTTTCTTTTGTGTTTTTGTTTTTAAATTTAAATTTAGCAAAGTTGGTTCTCGTTTCCTCTTCATTTTAATGAAGCTTAAAACGATAATATTTAATGAACTCAAACTTTAAATGTGTCACTTGTACGAACGTGATGAATGGAATGAAAAAATATTAACATGCAACCACTTAAATTGAATTTGTTAGAGCGATGATGAAACTCAAATATCTATAATACATTCGCTTTACTTATCCAACTATTTTCGCTAGTTGGGAGCCCAAGCCATTTAACAAACACAAGGTTCCCCTTTCTTTTTAACACTTTTTCAATTAAATATATATCATGATATTTAGTTTTCTGAATTTCTTGTGAATAAAATGCTCCGAGTATTGGCCTTCTTTTTGAATCTTCTAATAAATAAGTTGTAGGCGTACTTTCTTGTATTTTAATAATTTTAAATATTTCCGTTGACCAATTAGGGGTATAACTTTTATCAAAATGAGCCTTATGCTTGCTTATTCTCACATAATCACCAACTCGAAATTTTTTACATTTTTTTATTTTTTTAGAGTGAATAATGTTCATATATCTTTGTACTACTTCTCTTTTATTGGCATGACAAATTGTTGCTGGAGGCTGACCAACAGTCCTATGCATAGTGTTGTTATATTCAGTCATCTTTTTCTTTAGTACTCCATTATTCCATTTATAATTTCCGATTAAGTTAAATTCTTTATACAATTTACCCTTTAGTGTTCTGATGAATCTTTCAACAATTGAAGCCTTTTTAGTTGAGTAAGTAGAATAGTGATTTATATTAAACCTATTCATAATATTTTTAAATTTGTTATTATAAAATTCTTTTCCATGGTCCGTCTGTAGATTTATTGGAACGCGTCCATTTTTTAAAATCATTTCAAAAGCTTTAGATACATGCTCTTTATCCTTTTTTATTAGCCCGATTGCCCATGCAAACTTTGTAAAACAGTCGATAACTACTAATATGTATTTGTAACCTCCATTAACTCTTGATATTGCTTGCATGTCTATCAAATCAGCTTGCCAAAGATCATCTATACCTTTAAGTATTACATTTCTTCGAGGATAATTAATTCTAGCGTTTCTACATATTTCGTTTACAACATCTGCTTTGCTCATAGTGCTTGTTTAATTTGCCCACAATATCTTTAACATTAATATTTACTTCAAGTTTCTTTATTTTGTTGATTAAAAGTATCATCAACTTGTTAATATCCTCAATTTTTTGAAAGACATTCGTTTTAAGATCGTATATATCTGCTTTACAACAATAAGCACACAATTTTGATTTACTTGACGATCCTAAGACTTCAATGTCATCGTTTAAATGATATTTCTGCATTCTCGATATTAACTCTGATTATCACGTTCATGAACATGCATGATCAATGTTCTTTTCGTACTAATCATCGATATGGTAGCGTGTGTCCTTTTATTTTTTTATAATACCAGCTTCTGTAAGCTCTTCAATAATTGATATAATTTCGTTATCATGATTAGTGTTACCAGCACTTTTTGATGCAATTAATAGTTTTAATCTTTCGATTAGTTCATTAGGGTCATCCCAATATACATAGTCTGTTTCACTTTTGTATTTCTTGTATATCGGGATATGACCCCCACATTTAGCTATGTCTTTTTCATTGGAATGATTCCATTTTTGAATGAATAATGGTTTGATTATTTCGCAATATTTCAAACTTTTGTCGCCTTTAATCTGACCATTTGAACTAAAGCCTCGTTTATGAGCATTTGTGTAAACAAGAATATCTTTATAAGTAATTTTGTCTTGTTCGCTAACAATATTCAGGTTAGGCTTATTGCGCATGAGAAGTTCCTTTAAACCTGGTGTTAACTTATATTGCTTGAAACCAATGGTCACTACTTGGTATTTGTCTGACTTTGATGTATTGCTAGTAGACGAAAATGAAACTTTGGAATTTCCCATCATCAAGTTTTTATTTTCACTGCGTATTCCAAATGGGATATTAATATTATTATCATATATATCTATTACTTCTTCTTTTTCTAGTGACATAAGGGTATCATTTATTTTTCTATCTGACACAAGTGTATCATCACTATAATCATAATATTCTAAACTTTCATCTGACTCTATCGGTGTATTCTTGCTTAAGACTGTATAATCTAAAGAAGAGTTTTGATCTTCTACGGAGTCATTTTTACTCATATCTATCGAGACGTTAAGCGTAGGTTTATCTTTATCGTTAGCTTTAATGATTGTCTCTAAATTATCTGTGATGGGTTTGAACACCTTCTTAAATTTCATATTTGCTTCATCTTCTTCATTTTGAATAGCTTTTATTTTATTTTTAATAGTGTCAACTGACTTAATTAATTGCTTTTTAATCTCTGTGTCCATTATTTTATTTTGAGTTATACTCGACTGTTGTTCACAAATATTAAAATGAAATAATATATTTTTAAAAGTCTGTGTTATTATATACTCGGGATTAGTCTTCATTTTTTTTCGATACTATAAATAAATGAATGTATCGAAGCCTTGTCTATACCTTCCTCTATCCAGAGCACAATCTTTGTTTATGGTTAAAAAACTAAATTGATTTAACCATATTGTAGCACATAGCTTTTTAAATTCTAACCAACTCATATCTGTATTCACATGTTCGTTATATATATGTTTTAAATTGATATCATCTTGTTTGAAAATAATCAAGAGATTAACATTATCGCGTATTAATTGTTTAGGTATTTTGGAATAAGTTTGAGACAGATAAAAACAGTCTATCTGACTGTGTCTGCCCATAGCGAAATAATTACGAATATTTACTTGATTTTCACACGCCACATCATCAAAAATAATGATGGAATTTTTTAAAGCATTTTTTGGTGAAATCACGTCCTTGCTATCATTAAAAATATATAATTTAGCATTAGGAATACATGTAAAAACGTTTTCTAAATAACGATATTTCGGTTGAAAAGATGTCTTCGAATACAAGTAAATATTTTTGAATTTAAGACCATTTTCATGTAACAATAAATTCACCATCACATTTGTTTTCCCACAATTTGATGGGCCACATATAATACATCGAATTGTGTTAGGCAGCAGTACACTATGTTTAGTTAAGCGGGGATTATTTCCTGTTTTTATAATGTTGACTTCTAAAGTGTCTGGTTGCTTGACGAACTTCATTTTAAGTATGAAATAAAAAATTGAGTTACAATCTTTTATATACCTCTTTCTATTCATTCTCACATCATGAAAAATAAAATAAAAACGCTCTTCATTGTTTTACTCATACATTTATTACAACAGTCGTAATAATGAAAATAGTAAAAAAACAATATACACACATTTGCGAAGTTACATATCTTATTCTACTTAGATTAGTATTATATTTATTTTATATTCTATCAGACTCGATATATTTTTATTGTTATGATATAGTGCTACAATGACCCCATGGGAGTGTATGAATTTTATCTTTTTGTATTTGTCTTTTATCATCATTCCCATTGAGTAGTTGCTTGTTAATCTGCTGCGTATATAAAATATGTTTAATTGATCTTATCAATCTCATGTTGCATCTTGTGCTGTTTTTTTTATAAAGAGTATTTTTGTAATCAATCATTTGTAATTTCTGAGTAACTGTTTTTGTAATACCTTTCGCTTTATTTATTTTACACTTTAAGCTATTTATACAATACAATTTAGCTCTTAAGCCAACAAATTCAGTAATTATATCACCACCCATCTCGTCTTTGAATAATCCAGGAACTTTTTGATTTATTTTTGGAATGTTATACTCATTACATGAAGAGAAGTTACTAGTATCAAATTGTGAAATGTTATCTCTTAAATCTTTATAAAAATCTTCAGTATATATCAAATATAACAAACTATCAGTGTCTGTGTAGCATAGCTCTGCCTGTTCTTTATATTTCTCTTTGATAAAATCATAGTGAAATTGATACATATGATGTTTTGCGTATTCTAATACAGAAAATCCAATGTAGATCGGTCTATCCAGCATCACTTTTTCATGATTTAACTGGATGGCTACAAAGTTTTCTGAAAATATATGAATGCTTTTTAGATTAGGCTTTGTAATTAATTTCTGCGCGGTTAAATATTTATTTGTTGAATTTCGATTATCTGTCCATCTATTAATTAATTTAATATGTACTTGTTTATGTTTATTTTCGATAGTTTTACCGAAAATTGAATTATTTAGTAGTTTGAAAAAGTCTTTTTCAAATGTTGTTTTTGATGATTGTCTGAGAGAAGTATTAAGATCAATGTAAGGTTTCAAGAAACATTCCTGTCTGAATCTTAGAATTCGATGAATATTTAATAGTATTAGACCATGTTTTATACATTGTTTTAAATGCACATAATGAATGACATAATTAAATTTATCATAGAGGCTAGCAATTAATTTTTTTACTTTACTTTCCGGGGATGACATTTTTTCCGCGAGGAAAGGTAAGTCTTGATGTGCTTCATGCAAGTGATCTGGATACAACAAATCCACTTCTAAAATATAGCCATAATCATTTTCATCAGAAATATCCATTACATCAAAATGTTTTATTTCTTCTAATGACAAAAATCTAAACTCAGAAACAGGGTACTTTTTTGTCATAGCGTACCCATAGAGATTATTACAGTCTAAATATACAAGATATGAAGACGGTACTGATTGATTATAGTTTGGTAAGTATTTATTAGATGCAGTAGCATGGCGTAAGGAGCACTGTGCTAGACCGCCACGAATACCATTTTCCAGCATTTGATAAATTTCTATATCACTAATCAGTTCTAATTTAACATTCGTATGAAAAAGCATCGCATCCCAACTCAAACTAGGTGATGTAATATAATAAGCAGGATCCAGTTTATAATATAAAAGACTTGTATTTCTAAATTTTTCGAATATATCACATAAAAGTAACACGTCAGTTTTCAAGTACAAATCTGTATATTCTCCAAGATTAGAAATATTAAAATAATTCCATACAGCACAAGCATGCGCATAATCTTCGTCAGAAATATGTACCCCACTTAGAAAATTCATAAAACATGATTTAGGTGGAAGTTGTATTTCATCAAGTTTTGACCAACTGTTCATGTAATCGTACGGATAAACACCTTTTTTTCTGAGTAATTGTAACTGTTCTTTATTTTTAAACTCATTTGATAAGTGAAAGAAATCATTTTCAGATAAACTTTTAGTTAACATATTAAGACTTGAACTTAGAAATTGGAAAGAATCTATGAACTTTATTTCAATAGGGCGCGTACTATTGGTGGATTCGATAATTTTTGTAATAGAAAGGTATTTTTCTTTAGTCTTTGGAATAATTTTAACCATTCCTTCATATTTCATTAGTTCTTCAATAAATAAATGTGCGTCATAGCCTGATAGATTATGAAAAACAACAGGAATGAATTGACACACTCTATGCATCAGGTTACAGTGAGAATGTGCCGCTCCTCTAAATTCAGACGTAACATGATCGTGATCTAAAACCTTATCATCGAATAATACTTCATTGCATATGTGACATAAGGTAGCGTTTCGAAACCGAGTCTCTTGATCAGGTGTTAAAGGTGACATCGGCTTTTTTTCTAATAATATTTTATGAATAAATTTAGCATCGTTAATTAATGATCTTATAAACACTTGAACACAATCTCTACCTCTATATGAAACATATTTGTTTAAGGTTTGATTGTGAGAACAACAAATATAATACCCAAAACAAGAAGGTTCATGTTTTAGCAATATTTCAGTATTTTCAGATTTCTGTTTATTATAATTTATTAAAAGACACTCAAAGTCAGCATAAATCACAAAATTAATTTTTTGTTGTCTTTCATAATGATTGAACTTCAAATAAGAATCTTTTTTTCGGTAAAACATACAAAACTCCATCACACTTATGTGATCTGTACTTAGATTCATCAGAAAAGTTCTGTAAACAGGCATCACATAAGTATATTTTACCTTTATGATTTGTTATTTGACGTCGCACTAATCGATTAAGATTTTTTATTAAACAATAGTGCCCTTTATTACCTCGTTCGAAATAGAGGAGATTGATATGGTCAATTTTACGACATTTAGTTAAATATAAGGGTCCAGTCACACAACATTTGTTATCTAGTCCATACACGTTAATACTTATATCCGGATTATTGGATTCAAATTGTTTAATATCGAGCATTGTGGGAGGAAAGGACATTCCCTTTATATTAAATATTGATGAATAATGTGGATACGACTTTACTCTGCTTACGTTGTTTTCAGCAGGGTATAGTGCGGCAATTATTGACCACAGGAAGCAGTGACTGTCAGTATTGTGAATGTTAATACAACTCTTCGAATGTTTGATAGATGGTGGTAGACCTATGTAGGTACCACCTCTCAGAGGGCAGTATTTATTTACATTAATTTCCATATGACTAATTTTTAAGATAGTCCAACCAGATTCACAGTGCTGAAATTCAGTCAATTTTGTTATTAAATTATCTGACAGTCGTGAAAATGTTTCATCAAAATCTGTCGACTGATAAATAGTTTCATATTTTGTAATAAACGACTTTAGTTGAATTTCATTCGACTTTGGTAAAGTAAAATAAGAAAATAGTTCAAAATTTAATTTAATGCAAGTATGCTTTTTCAATGACATGTTAATCAAATGTGTAATGTCTTTTTTATTGTCGCTCAGAAACGATTCTGCTATGAGATACTCGACTTTCTGAGCTGGGTTTAAGCGATAAGTTACTATGCGCTTCTTAAATGCGCTAGTCACAATATTGATATTATCAAATTCGGTCTTCAATAAACAGTTCGATTTATGTATATTAGTTCTCAAATGGTATCTGTATTCATTTCGTGATATTAATATTTGGCATTTTTCACATTCGATTAACGTATTGTCTTCAACAGCTGGTGGTGGGAGCGGTACTGGTTGTAGTGGAACTGTTACATAAATAAAAAAACAATGTTAGATATAAATTTGCAAATGCTTGTATTAATATTAAAGTAAACATGATTAAGAAGTAATTGTTTGAATAGGTATAATTATAAGTTTTATTAGGTATGATTAATATTAGTATGAAATTATTAAGAGGCTGGCACATAATTCAAAGTAAATAAAAATGTTTTTATGAATATCCGGTAATAATTTCTGGCCGACAATCCTTGAACTCTTTACGAGTGGCTTTTATAAAGCTAGTTAGGTGCTCCCATGCCTCAGTACCAGCGTCCGACTTATTCTTTATAGTTATAATGGTATGACGCCATCTATTCATCGGTTGTATATTCTTGATTTCATCGCATTTGTAGACCTTTAACTCTACATAGTGCGATCCCTCTTTCTCCGCATTACTCTGTCGTACTACACCGTGCGGAACCCGTTTAGTAATATATGAATGAATCGTTGCTTGCTTTTTACCGGTTTTTGGTATGTTGAATGCTTCATCGTCGCTGTCGGTGCCGAACACATCGCTGGCAGAAGTTTTTCGGCAGAGTGTAGGCGTATTGGTGGGAAGTGGCTCGGAAGTGTGCGGGTAAATATTCTTCTTTTTCTTGGGCTCATGTTCAGCACTGCTACGATGTGATGATGGCAAAGTCTTGCATATCTTCTCATGTTTGTGCTTCGATGATTGATCTTGAAAGAAAAAGAAAATATGTTTATATGAAAATAACTTATTTCAATGGACTATCTTCTTCCAATATAGAAAATATTGTACATTGCTTCATCTGGCGTCGAGATACTTCAATAAACTTTTTAAGGTGGTACCAAGCTTCTGTATCACAATCTGTTCTATTTTTTACTACAATATCTGCCTCTAGTCGTTTATTCTTCTGATTTGCTTTATTTATCGGATATGTCTTTAATTCTATATAGTATTTTCCAACTTTAGTTTTATGTAATTGTCGACTATATGCCTTAGGGTATTTCATAACAAGATATGAATACATATTAGATGTATTATTACCATGCTTGCTGGGTTCGACTTCATCTTCGCTGTCGGTGCCGAAGAGATCGTAACTAGAATACTTGCTCGGCGTTGCAGGTACGATTGCTGGGGACTTGCGCTTTTTCGATGTAGAAGAGCGTGCAGAAGGTGGCGAGTGCGATTTATTTGAGGTAGAAGGTGCGGGCACGTTCATCTCTTCCTCTGAGTAGTCGGATGCATCATGACCAGTTGTATGTTTCGACCTGAAAATAAATAATAACATTCAAATGAAAAGATCAAAACATGAATAGACAGAAAACATACAACATGAAAAAAGGAATAGATAAGAAGTCAGATTAAATGAATTACTTACATTTTTTTTCCTTCTGGATAACTGTGTGTTTGCGGGGACTTAGTAGCTGTATCAGACTGTGACATTTTCCATCTTCAACCCGGCTTAAATATACAGGATTCAAGTACGCATTTTCCATATTCGGAAAAAATACAACGTGGTAGAAAAATCATAGAATAACGAAATAAACAGTATACTAATATCCGCATCGGTGTCGATATATCACTGTAGGTAAACATCTAACTCTGGTTGTGTGGTACGTTAGTAAGCAAAAGTAAACCTTATTTTCTTTCTCATAGCATTCATTCATTGTCAAGGTGTGTGCAAGACAATAAGAATGTAATATCACTGCATGAAGATAAAGTACTGCCTTTATCGGTTTCACTATGACAGCGAAATGCAGCGTAAGAGAAAGATTGCGATCAAAGTTCATCTTCGCCATATTTGGGGGCCAGCCTGCGATGAATGAATGACTTCGTAATAACATTAAGACAAGCAGATATTTCTATCCCAAAATGCCTCCAGTAAATAATGTTTTATTACCAAGGAATAAGGCTCGCTTTGAAAGTAACATGTCATTGACACTACTGTTAAGTTGTTATAAAATAATTAAAACACATAATTTTAAGCTTTAAAGGCGTAATATTTGTAACATATAAAAGACACACGAAAATGGTAAATCACAGTTGTGAAATCGATTTCTGACTGCGTACAAGTTTCGTTTGTTTATACCCAAAATTCTGGGAAAAGACATGCCGGTAAGATCTCACTATTTATATTGTTGTTTTTTATTTAAATATTATTCATTCTGTATTTCTTAGAATGCGTACGATTTCAATAAGAAATTATAATTGTTTTCACGTCGTTGTTTCAGGGATCTGATGATATAATTTTTAATAGAAGCTACTCACCAATAATACCAGCAGAACAAACAATCCGTCAAAATGTTCTCAATTATCTCGAGCAGGAAAGACCTTTCGAAATAGATGAACGTCCGAACAGTGGCTCCAGCATCCACACCACCAACGTCGACAATAACAATACTCGACGGAAAAGAAGAGCAGATGAAATTTTGTGTTCGTACATAAAAAAACCGTGTAAGAATAATTCAAGATCTAGAGTAATAAGATTACAAATATTTGAGATCGATGATTTATGTAATAATATCGATTGTAACTGTACAGCTTCTATCTGTGCTCAGCATGTGGTTGAAAATACATTTAGTGATGAAGTGTATAGGGGTGCAAAAGACTTAATTTCTAAGATTAACCGAAAACTAATGTAATTGATTATAAATAAATTTCGAACGTTTATTTTTTGTTTTATTTTTTCAATCCTTTCATTGTATATTAAGACGTCTGTTGAATAATAAGAAGTAAATAGATGATAGTTTAAAAATTGGTTAAAAGAATAACTAACAGTAATAGATGAAGGGGTAAAATTGTAGTACTTGAATAAAAAAAGGTATTTTTTCCACCCGACTTTACCCTTTCATCTATTCACATAATTATTGTGCTGAAAATATGTAAGACATAACATAAATTAGATTAAGTAGGTAGTCGTCAACGACCTCGCATGGCATTACTCTAAAGAGTCGAGTGATGAACAGTGAATACATGAAAACATGAATAAATAAAAGATTAAAATTGGGGTGCCTGGATCTTTTTTTGATCCAGGTGCCCCAATTTTAACCTACTTGTATTATCTCGAGTTCCTCCGGAAGGCACGTTAAGCCGTTGGTCCTGGCTGCATCAGCAGTCGTTAACCCCACCAACCCGCACTGGGCCCGCGTGGTGGGTTATGGCCCAACCTCACCATATTCTTCAATACATAGGGAAGGCCCTTGCCCCAGCAGTGATTATTAAAAGGGCTGGTGATGATGATGACCATATTATTATAGTATTTTTTGTAGACTAAACTTTATGATTTTGATAAACAATATAATTACAAATGTTAGAAAACTCCCGCAACAAGACAATATTCTTTAGAAATTTTGCTAACTTTATTTTCTTTGAAACGTTATCTAGAATAATGTTACAATGTAAAACTTTAAAAAATTCAAAGAACTAACAATAAAAAAAGGACGAGTTGAAGGCTGTCACAACCAAACAGCTCTTTGTAAAGCTTAATTATTTTTAATTAGAAATATAGAAACTTCATAAAGTCAAGCTCTTGGAGTATTCCCTCGGTGGCGGAATATTGCATAAGCCGGGGTAAAACAGAATTCTTAACCCGTTATGCCTTTAATGGGCCGTATTGTTTATGTATTAGGTTGTATAGGCTGTAATTGAGGTTTTTAATCCAGACACATTGTTTTAAACAGTTTATGAACCAGATAAGTGCTTTTGTTCAGATAGTAAAATGTTTACGTTAAGCTCTTATATCTATTTTTGTGTTTAATTCTGATAAAAGCATTTACTAATGTTAATTGCACCTGAAAATAAACAAGAATACGGATTATTATTGAATTCTATTATCTACTTATAATTACTATTTTACTTAATATGCTTTTATGCTTCATAATTTTATTTACTTAATATGCTTCAAAATTTACAGAGACATTTGGATAGTCAATATTAATTATATTTTTTTATATTTATACTTAAAATACCAAACATAGGCGTACCTCAAGGTTCAATATTAGGCCCATTCTTGTATCACGATTTGTATATTGTTCAGATAATGTAATTATGAAGCGTATATTATTTATGTATGCTAACACAGAAAGCTTCTTAAATAGCAATCTACTGGTAATTATACTAAATACAATAAAGAACCATTCATGGAGCAAAAGCTAATAAAATAAAAGAAGGTCTTAATACAACAAAGAAGTCGAGAAATAAGCGTAAACAGGCAAAGTTTTATGTAAAAACGAATTGTTTCATTACTCTCGTAAATCCGGCAGAGGCGGTTGAGAGGCCGTTCAAGGTTTTATATGAAGTTCTGTAAACAGTAAGGCAAGTAAGTCTTGAATTTTATCCTTTGTTCGGCTACAAATAGGCATTTTATTGTTTTACAGGCGAAATCGGGAGTTGTTAAAGCGAGAGCTTTGAAAAGTTACCATACTTTTATTAATGCCGAAGTTAAAAGGTAATGTTAAAAAGTTATAAATTTAGCAGAAAAATGGTTTAAAAAATCACTTAAAAGAATTGTTGAGACACCAAAAATAAACTGTCTAAACAAAAATATGAAGTCGTTGTGTTCATATCAAATGCACTTTAATTAAAGTTCAAAAGGGCTGCTAAATTAAATCTTTACAAGTCACTGAACCAGATGACTGCAAAACAACCCCTTCCTACTTAATTAATTTATAAATATTTCACAACAGCTGCCACATAAAACTCTTTTCACCTCTTCTAATCCAAAAAGAATGGAACATTTAACGTAAAATAAATCCTTTGAGAGAACTGGAATAAAATTAACTCAAGAATGAATCATTGTGCTTGGGAGTGCACTGCGAGGTATAAAAATGGAATTAAATTTGAGATGGCCATTGTTTGAAATCTCTGACGTCACATTCTACTAGATACCTACTATAGTATATAAGTGTAGAGCTTCGAGCTTCTACACTATTAGACGGGACCAGCCAGTTACGATAGTTATTGTAAATAAATAATAGATACAGATACAAATTAAATAAAATATAGAATAAAATAACTTACAGGATAAATACAAATTGTTGTATATTTTATGTCATCACACGATCACAAAGTTACTAAAACTATGACCAAATGGCCAATAAGTTCTCCGTATCCAAGTAACTTAGTGAAGTCAATAAACTGAAGATAAGGTTCTTAGCCTCAAAGACTGAACATGTTTTTATGTCACAGTACTTCAGTATTTTATTGTATACAAATATACCTATAAAAGGCTGAAAATGTTGCGCAAAACGTGTGTTCACATATACAGGAGGCACTTTAAAAGTTCTTTGTCTCAACATATTCCTGTAATCTCTAGAGTTTAGTACACTTCTGTGGGTTAGAAGTAATACTCTAGAGATAAATAACTGGCGCACAGTGAGAACTGTTGTCTCCCTGTATACAGAAGAAGTGGCGTATCTAAACGGTTTTTTCTAACATCGTTTTTAAGACTGATCTCTGAGCTCTCTCGACTTGTATCATATCTGTTTTATGCGAACCACCCCAGACTGCAATACAATAATTCAAAAGCGACTGGCACAGTGCGTAATAAAGTGTTTTTAGAGTGTCAAAAGAAGCGACCTCACGAAATTGTCTCATAATATTAATAATGATGTATGTATGGATTGGAATGTTGTCATTCCAATCACCCTCTCCGTTCATCAGTCTGTCGACATGATCCATTCTGTCTCTATTCTATACATTCATTCATCACTAGCACCTTTTCGGTGTGATGGATGATATGAATCAAAAGGGAGTGGATGGCTTGATGACGTCTGACCGATATGAAAGAAGAGGAAATATACTGCGCCGCCCCAGATAGACTGGGAACAGGGCAGGGAGAAGAAGAAGGTATATATTGTTATACATAAAGGTGCAAGAATGAGGTCTTAATAATAAGGCTCCTCTATATAACGACTTTTTTCCACTAGTGATTTGCACTCATCCCTAATTTGTGGTCCAATTTGTTAGCATTTTATTGCATCTTTTTCGCTTAGGGATAGGTACTATAAAATTAAACAAGAAATTAGTGATGGGAGGAGTTTACTAGTGCGTCTTAACCTATAATCATGTGCACGTAATAAAAGGAGACGTGACTTGCTCTGATTAGTTATTTTTAACCTACAGGCCGGGTTATTCCATGTTTAAATCAGATGTTGTCTCTGTCACAAACTATTACCAGAAAGTGATAACATATAATGCAATTCAAACACTTTTTTGTAATAACACCGTTAATATATATCTAATAAGGTTTAATAAACCTAAATATAGTCCGTTTTAAGCCTGTACGGTACGGCTACCCTTTAAGTGAACTTAAGTGGACAAAAATTCTGCTAAAGTTTCAAAAGCTGGCTAATCCCATCGCTAGCCCGGGCTTTGCCCAAGATCCCAGGATTTCGCTCAAATTTTTCGCTTGTATAGCTGTCACATAGATGCACCTCTAGCTGCACCCTATGGCGCAACGAAAACGGAAGGCGGCGACGTGAAGGTAGGGTAGGTATTTTTTTCTTTTTGCTCTCCTGTAAAATGAAGATTTGTCCTTTAAACCCTTTGACATTTCATCATCATCATCATCTCCAGCCCTATAATGTCCCCACTGCTGAGGCACGGGCCTTCCCTAAGGATGGAAGAATATAGGGAGATTGGGCCATAACCAACCACGCTGGCCCATTACGGGTTGGTGGGTATTAACGACTACAGATGCAGCCAGGACTAATGTGCCTTCTGAAGCACGGAGAGACTCGAGATAAAAATTTTTTGGTCACCCAACTAATGACCGGCCTTGGCATTGACATTGCTTAGTTTACAAGCGCGCTGTCACTGCGCTAGCTAACTCCTCCTTTGACATTTCAATCATCGATAATTATTATTATCATTTTTATTTCATTTTTGTATTTATCTGTCATCTTCAACACAACACAAGTATCTTGAATTTGACTGGATGAATGAACATTTATTTACTGATGATTAAGTATTTTAAGCCTTTGCGTCTAGATGGACTGTACAAAGATTAATGACAGACACGAAGAGCACATCAAATGAAGATATAAAAGGACTACAAATCCCGGTCCCGCGTTCGGGATTCCATCGTGATCTGGGGATTTGATTCAAATTATCCACTTGCAACGTTATAGTGGCGTAGATGGCTAAAGTTTTGCTATTTGGGCAACAATCGACCTTTGGACTTAATTAAAGCCGGGCAAAATTAGCTACAGCTTCGCTTTTTTCTGTTCGGAGATTGAAAATAAAGTTTGGACCTAATGTGGGATTAGGGGCTTAATTAAAAATGGATTGTCTTGTTTCGCTTGATGCGTTTGTTGTAGCTCTTGAACGGGCGGGTGGTTTTTTGAGCTTAACTTTGTGCTAAATATAACATTTTTAGAGTTCAATTTGCTATCTCTAAAATATTCTGACAACTATTTGTTTTAGTAATTGTTATGGTGTTTGTAGTTTTTATTCAAGAAATAATGTTCTATAATATAGTGGAGACCACAGAACAGTAACTACTTTCTCTGTTCTGTGGGGGGGACAGATGGGAAATTTTAATTTTCACAAGTCGTCTCATGGAAAAAGCCAATAAGGCTAACGGGAATATTCCAATTTTAAAATTCCCCTATTCCCCAATCTTCTTCCTGCCCTATTCCCAGTTTATCAGGGGTCGGCGCAATATGTTTCCTCTTCCGTTGATATCAGTCAAACGCCATCAAGCCATCCACTCCCTTTTGATTTGTATCATCCTTCGCTACTTTCCAATGTCTCCCAAAAATAAAGCGTTGATATAAGGTTATCAAACAAAGACTTCTTGGCTATTGTCACAATAAGTGCATAAGATTATCTACAAATCAATGTACACAGTAACACACCCTAATACAACAAAAATAAGCCCCGTTTTCCAGTAGCACAAGTACACAATAATTAGAACAGGAATTGCGATGTGTTCTAAATCGATAGCCTCCCAGATAACGGGATGCTGATTAAAGAGTTCCAACGGAGACTGTCCCAGACAGACAGTAATGAGTGGTCACGGCTAGTGCTATTCGAATTCACCGCATTCTACCTGATGGCTTTTTGCACGGTACGACACGAATAAAGAATCATTTATAAAGAAATAGGGGTAAAAAGTTACGAAATATATTGTGAGTAGTCCAAGTAACCCTTTATTTGCGGTTTTTGGTGCATTTACGGTTCTACTTTTATTATCTTCAATAAATAATATTATTAAATACCTAGCAGTTTTCGAATAGATAAGTAATTGTAATTATTATTATTTATGCTACTTACTTTGGGCTAGTTGACAGCTGTGAGTAAAAAATGTTAAATTATTTATTGAAGTACTAGTCTAGCATCCGCTAAGTTTACATTTCAAGCGTTTCCTATATCGTTATAGAAATCGCTCGAAATATTAATTTAACGTTCGTACTTTCATCGCCAGCTCGGCAATGCAGCCCTTATCCGCATCATTAGTCAAAGAGATCGTATGCGAGCCCTAATTGGTGCAAACTGCGGCCCAGATTTAAGGCCTCGCAATGTACTCGGGAAATATTATTGAAAAAAACTTTTTAGGGCGTTCGCAGAATTGAGAAAAGTTGGCCTGCTGTTTGAATTGCCCGTTGCTGTTTGAGAATGTAAGTTTTTACATACATTCATGAATCGCGCCTATATCCCCGAAAGGGCAGGCAGAGGCGAATCAACAAACTGCCATACGTCGGGTACGTAAATCGCAGTGCATTGCTAGGTGGTATGAGAGGACAGAGCAGTATAAGTTTCTGCCCATTACTCATCGCTAGTTTACCCTAAATCGCCTTGTAAGACACACACTGGAGAGATGGGGGTGGTAACAATATTATTATATATATATTCTGCTCTGCCGTCACCACACCACTTAAATTATGTTGGTGTAAATATTTAGAACGCTCGCCCACGGGGACTTTCTGTAGCGATGCTGTCGCGCGTTCGCATAGAGGTCGCTAACTGTGTGCCCACGTAACCATGATTCCGTCATGCTCGGTTCTCACTCACACGGCACCCCCCCCGTTCCCACCCCGATGTCGTCTGACACGGTCGCGCGTTTGCATCGATACAGTCGCGATGCTGTAGCGCGTTGCAAATGCGACAAACGCGCGTTAGTAGCGATGCAATAAAGTCGCCGTGGGCGAAGGCCCTTCCACCTCCCACTAAATCCGGAGACAAAATACTGTCAGGTAGTGGGGAGATTTTGTCCACGTCCCGTGCTGTTGCTCTGTTCCCAGTCTATTTAGGGTCGGCGTAGTATGTTTCCTCTTCCGATCCCAGATAGACAAGGAACAGGGTAGGGAGAAGAAGCAAATTTCAATCATTTCAGCATTTTTCAATCGCGAACGCATTCAGAGTTGACTACAATCCCGCCGATAACCAAAGCAGACCCCTACTACAAACTTGGACCTGCGAACAACATATTTCAGTACACAAAAGTAACACAAGAAAAATAATTTGGAGGTAAATAAGACCGCAGATTGAAAATGTTTGTCTGGGCACAATAGAAAATTCAGAGCGAAATAAGGTTTGACGGTACATTGAAAAACTTTCGCGCGCGGGAAATAATCTGAGAGATGTTCTTTGGTGGACTTGTTTGCAACTAGACTAAGTTTAGCGCGTGACTCCGATCGGCGTTGGAGAATTTAAAGCTACTAGAAGCTGGGTTCGAACTAGAGACGTAACCGTAACGGAACTATCGGATATCTTTTATAATAAAAAAATATCCGTAACTGAAACCGATATAAAACATTCGGATAATTTCCGAGAAGGCCGTGTGGTGGCGGCAGAGCAGAATGAAGTAGTCACCACCCCATCTCTCTCGTGGGTTTCTCTCAAGACGACTCAGGTTTGTTAAGACAGCAATGAGTACCTAATGGGCAGCAGCGTTCCTTTTATGCCACCTAACAATGGTACTATGATTTGCTTGCCCGATAAATAGCAATAGGCTCGCCATCTATTACGTGGGCGGTGGGACCTAACCTAATTAGCGAAACATCGGTTTTATTTGAACTCTGCCTATCCCTTCTAGGAAATAGGTGTGATTTAAGTATATAATCAAAAGGAAGTGGATGGCTTGATGACGTCTGACTTAAATGAATGGAAGTGGAACATACTGCGCCGCCCTCAGATATAGTATATATATACTCGGAACAGGGCAGGGAGAAGAAGAAGATCCGTATCCGATATCCATAACATCCCTGGCTTAAACCGAAAGTTGCGATTCTTAGCTTCTGGAATTTATTTGGATTGAAAAGTAGTTTATTTTCTTCTTGATTTTATTCAATGATATTCGGCGGGACATTAATTATTGTACCTATGGCAATACCTATGGCCTACTAAATAAGAAACAAATAAACCAAAAAGTAAAAACCTTAAAAAATATAATGCAATAACTTAAATATATTATTAAAAGTAGTCCCTTTAGGCAAGGTTCCGAAGATACTGGCAGCGTTCCCCCTTTGAATAGCTATACTTATTCTTTGTCCGAGGTAGCTGCCAGCTTTTCGGTCTCCTGTGACGTCGACCAACCTTTTTGCTATTTCTTTATAAAGCCTTATAGCACTAGGACCCCACGGACCAAGGGTCTCGACACCGAATGGGACAAAATCATATTCGGGGCCTAGACCCCTGTATTTGCAAGAATTAGCTTTTTCAGCCGCTTCACAGGCCGCACCAGCTCTGTTGTTGGTTCCATGTAGATGGGAAGGCGCCAGCGTGTCTGAACAGGTAGCATCCCATACCAGCACCCGGCCCATCTTCCATGGAATCAAACTCATTCTTCTTGATGATGACGTTCAAGTGAGTCTTTAAATAGATTATACTTTGATGATTGTGCACTGATCTATGAATAGCATACGTCGATGAAAGGAGCCCAAAACAGGCAGTGGTTACTCATGTGCACCTACAGGAGACAAGATAATTATTATCATTCTGTGTTCTAAATAAGATTAAATGTTGCAGGGACGCAACTATTTAATTTAGTAATTAAGGTCTTTTGTATTTAAGGAGCAATGTAAATATTACATACATACACACACCTTTCTCCCACAGGGGTAGGCAGAGATCACTTTTTTCCACTTGCTACGATACTTACGATGTAATTATTTAAGGTTTTATTGACACATTTATTTAGTTTCACTGCTTATCATTGGTGTATAAAAAAAAATTAAAGTCACAAACAATAAACGTTACCAATTCTCTGAACCACGAATACAGAAACGCTACGCAACGTCCCTGCTTAACATTTATGTATTGTCAAAATTTAAGTTTTGCCATACAAATTCTGACAGTTTATTGTCGACTTAACTTTATAAGCAGTGTAATGTTTTCTTATATTTGCACGAGCACTACACCCCCTGTGACCACGGCCACTGTAAAATGATCGAAACGTCGGGTTAAATCATTATTATGCCAAACGCCAAATTATACGCGAGTCTTATCCGTAAAAGTTTGTTTTATTTCAAATTTATAAGCAGTGCTCTAAATTTTCATGGCGTTTCTGTATATTTCAACTCTTATATAATACGCGGTCAACCCGCGCCTCGCCACAACCCAACAGATGCCGTTGAACCTTTAACATTCGAAAACAAGAAAACTTCCGACCGGAATAAGCAATAGGAACTTCGCGAAACAACTGGGCAACTTGCGAACTCCAAAAGACCCCGAGACTATCACTCAGGCCTCCATTATGCCGGGTACTGACACACATGTTTTATTCACCACCATCCAGCGCGGTTATTATGTAAGCCGATTTCTATTCTCTTCAATTCAATTATTTCGACCGCCTCCGTGGTCTAGTGGATCGCCCACCGGAATTACGATCCAGAGGTCCCGGGTTCGATCCCCGGAGGGATACAAATTTGTACTTGGTTGGTAGTTTTTGGACTGCTGTCAAGTCCGCCGGGCTAGCTACCATCATCTTATTAAAATCTGTCGCCATAATAATAATGTTAACAGCATTATTGTGTTCCGACAATTGTGATAAGATACCTAGCCCCTCTGTGGTTGAGGGTTCTGAATCGAAATCTCAGAAAAAAAAATCACTTCTCCATACTAAACCGAGAACCACTGACATCAGTTTGTATGGGGGAGTGTTTATTTTTTCTGAGATTTCGATTTTGGTCCCTTAGCGAAAGTTGTTCAGTTTGATGGCCTGAATAACCCCTTTAAATATGACTACACCTCTCTGTTACACCTTTTATAATGGTAAAAAAAAACATTTTATCACTGTTTGCAGAGGACGCAGGTTCGTTTCCCGCATCAGGTGAAACAATTTTCTAAATTTTTCTGACATTATTTTCTTTGTAGGAATTTATTATTTTTATTATTATGTGGGGTGGCCCAAATTTGGCATTGAGCCAAATAAGTTACTCTTCTGTTTAAAAAACAGTTTCCACAAGTCCAAGAAAACAGATGGGATTTTCAATTTATTCATGAAGTTGACGGGGATACATCGAATATGATTTTATACACTAGAGACGTTCACGAGGCTGAATTTCTCTTTACTACTTGGCTCTATTTGAATTGAAACGTATTTGCAATAAAACATCTTATCGGATTTAATTTACGAGTATTTTTAATGTAACAAAATATTCTATCATGCATAAAACAATCAATAAGATGGTCATTGGATGGGTGACCGAAACATATTATTTCGATTTCCTTCTTACCGCCTAAGGCATGACAAGCTTACTTACCCTTACTTACTCTTACTTACCCTTCCTTAATCTTACTTACTCTTACTTACCTTGCTGAAAGGCTAATCAATGATCATTGTTTTCAGGTAACAGGTACTCAAAGTTCTAGCTTTTAAATAGGACCTTTTCGTTTAGAATGAAGCAAGAATGTTTGCAAAACACTCTTGGAATTATTTGTACATTATTTGTACAAGAGAAGGAATTAAGACGTCAAGAGAAGCACTAATTAGTATAGCATTGGGATTTTTGGTTCGTATTTCGCCCTCTCACTTCGCGTATTCTCACGTACGCATATTTCCACGTAGATACGCATATTACATGCTAAAGAACAATAAGCTAAGAATGCTTTTTCGTTGTATTGGGTATTTTGCGTATTAATGGTGCTTATACATGGTGCAAGGAGCTGGAGCAAGTTAAGGCGCGAGCTATTTACAAGTAGCATGCTAAAGTTAGTTAATTAGTGCATAAACAAAGGCGTGGGCTACTTGCGAAATTAGCATGCTCAAGTTAATTGATCATTGCATAAACAAAGGCGCAAGTAACTTGCGAAGTAGCCCTACTTACGCAAGTTAATGGGTCAAGCTGCACGTGCATGCTACCCGCGCGAGTACTTTATGTATGGTTCACTGAACAGCTTGCAGTGTATTGCGTTTTTTTTACTTTTTGCACGGTGTATTTCAAAACGTAGCGTTTCAATGCGTTTTTGCGGAGATCGTGATTGTACATAGGTGAGGACGCTTTTTTCTAAGCTGCAGAAAATTTATAAGATCGAAGCCAATTATTGTGAAACAGAGAAATGTTATCTTGGAGGCAAGGCTTAACCCGGTAAACTAAATTAATTTTTTCTCCTTGCTAACTGATAAATATCCCAATCCTAATTCGAATAAAAGGTTGGGTGGGGGTGTTAGTTACAAGCACATGTATCTTCCTGTAATTTTTCGCATTATTTCATTTCAGTTGATGTCATTTCTTATGGGTCTTGTTCGTTTCAGGTGTCAACATATCTGTTACTTGTCCAAGTACATCCGGGAATTGCTGGTCTCGCTGGAATCGTTATCGTTTACACGATGCATATAACCCGCGCAAGTGCTTCAACATGCGCAAGCTACATGCACTGTGTAGAAGCACCATTAAACCAGCCATCATGTGGGTTTATATAGAGATGAGGCCGGTTTGATCTATGTGATGATGATCTCTGTGATGGTCGGAACGCTTCTTACCGACTCATGGGCGCACATCATCATCACCAGCCCTTTAGTCTCACCACTGCTGGTACAGGCCTTCCCTAAAGTGGGAGAATATAGGGAGAATGGACCATATCCCAATACTACAACCTATTGCAGATTGGTATTAACGACTGCACAGGCAGCCGGGACCAACGGCTTAGCGTGCCTTCAGAAGCACGGAGGAACTCAAGATAGTATATTTTTGGGCACCCGTCCAATGACGGGCCTTAGCGAACATTGCTTAGTTTACGCAATCGCAGGCCGGACGGGCTATGCCACTGCGCTAGTGAGCTCCTCAAATACCAACGTCAAATACCTAAGGCCTAACCACCGACCTAAACGCGACCCAATTCCCATCGTTAAAGTGAGACAAGGCTATAAGCCGAGTAGAGCGGCGTCCCGTTTTACCACCCGCGTTTGGATCGCCCTAATATTTCATGGTACGGCCTCTTGTCATCAAAGAATTATGCAAAGTTTATCTTTAACAACATAAAGTAAAGTAATCTACTTAAGCGTACTTCAGTTAGCATCATTCTGAAGCACGCAACCCAACGGATGGCCATAATTGGAAAGGCACCACGCATGGCAATTTTCTGGCTGCACGATCCTGGAGGTCTACTCTAAGACTCCGAAAGATTAATTCTTCAATTCGCATCTATCCGTCTTTCTCACGCCACTGCGTGTGAAAATAAGAGCGACAAAGACGCACAGAGTCGATCGAACATAACAATCTTCCAGAGTTTCCCCTCGGAAACTCGAATAAACACGTTATTACCTCGAGTTATTATCTTGACAGGGTTTTCTTCTTCACTGTCTTCCATACAGAGATATTGTAATCTTCACAAATTATGTTCTACTTGAATGACACAATAGCAGATAGATTGTTTACGGGGACGTAATACATCGTGAGTCAAGACAACGTTTTAGACTACACAAAGGCCTTTGACAGTGTAATTAAAAGTAAGTTGCTTGATGAATTATATTACAAGTCAATCTTAATTAAGGTGGAGTAGCGAATTTCTCATAATTAAGTTTCTTTGGGTTTTTTTCTGTAAGTTAAATGGACAGAAGATTTTATGGGCTAGACATGAAGTTTCAGTTGTTTTTTAGTTAATATTTTGTACAAAAGGTTTCTTTTGATTACAACACACACAATTGTTGTAACATCAAATATACTTTTGTGTAGGTACCTACGTGGTTTTATTAGAAGCGTTGTAATAAATAAATATATCAAAAATGAAGTTCTTTTATAAATTTATTCCCGAACCATTTTATTATTTTCAACGGAAAGGAACATTTGATGGAAAATGGAAAGAAGTTACTGTATCAAACGTGTACTAACTGAGAGGCGCATACGGCATAACGCGCTTCCGACCGTTCGTATGAAGATACAATACTGCACGTATAATATAATTACCGTTGTATACTATTATGTATCACAAAGTATAGTAGTACCATAGTACCATATTTTAATCAAATCATCCATTACACTTCAAACACATAAACCTCCCACAGCAAATTATGAGTCGATACAAAACGGCTTTGACATCGTCAATCACTCACTGAACCAATTCTACGTCCATTTTATTATAAATAATAATCATTTTTAGCAAAATGTTTGCTTGTCCTTCGTTTCAATTTCGTTATTTGATCCACATTGCTAATTAATTATTCGGAGCCTCCATTTTCTGGTAGTTGACGGACAAAATACCTAATAAAATGGATTTGCGAGGTAAAAAATTTATTACAAATAAATGTGTTTAGAAAATTGTCGATAAATGTCGAAAAAAGTGGCCGACCAAGACGTCTTGGCTGGCCGAGTGGTACAGGCATCTGCCCAAAATGCAGAGTACGCGGGTTCGATTCCAGTATCAAGACTATTTATTTCAAAAAATAAAATGAAATAAAATATTGGTATGTCGTAGTCGAACGTATTTGTAGACACTTTGGAAGTCATGTATGTTTATGATTTGGCCGTTATATGCATATGTCGCAGTAAGATGGATAAAGCCGTAACATAGTTATATCCCTAGGGATATAATTATATACCGTAACATAGTTATACGAAAGCGATTCATTACTATCTCACTAGGAATATAGTTATAAAACGGTCCAAGTTTAGTGACATACTTATATTACTAGATTAAGTTCAGTGTTATAAATATATTACTTGATTAAGCTTAGTGAAATAGAAATCTACCATATATGAAAATGAAAATATGGTTTATTCATATAAGGTATGATTACATACACTCATGAATCGTCAAAGAAATAATGTTAAACACTGGAAACGAAAAGGAAAACAGTTTCCAATATTTAACGTTATAAGCTACACCATCGGTATATAATTATATCCCTAGGGATATAACTATATTACGGCTTAATCTATCTTACTGCGACACATACATACATAAATTACAGACAAAAAAGCGGCCCAACTCAAAAAATACTACAAAACATTGTGTATTCAAAATGTATGGAATTAGGACTTATTTTTGCAATTAAAAGTTTTTGATTTTTGTCTCTTTCATAATCAAGTAACGATGTCGGACATAGAACCATGTGGCATAAGCGCCGGTACTATGATTTAATCTATTATCCACCCAGCTTCGATGTACAGACGCACAGCCTGAGCCGCAAGGCTATAACTAACATGCTCTGCATTTAATGCAGCACGGATTTGGCAATGTATAAATCATACTGGAGATACACTTATAGCAGCTTAAGCTGTGCACTATCTCTCGAGAGTATCGTACAAGGCGACTAAGGGTTAAGACTGTGCACTAATCATTTCTAACGCTGGTGTCGCACAAGGCGACTAACGGTTAAGACAGCAATGAGTAATGGGCAACAGCGTTCCTCTTATGTGGATGTTAATTCACCACTACTCTATGATTTATGTATGTGTCAGTGAGTCAGTCAGCCAAGAGACGCCCACTGTCGGGTATAGGCCTCCCCCAAGGACCTCCAAACCAATCGGTCCTGCGATGCCCGCATCCAGTGGCTTCCGCCGACCTTCACAAGATCGTCGGTCCAACTTAGTGGGGGACTACCAACATTGCATCTCCCGGTACATTGCCGCCATTCGAAAACATTTTTCCACCCCAACCGCCGTCAGTATGTATGTGTATCTATACCAATAGCGTAAACCTACACCCCCTTCTTATAAAACGTGGACTAAAGTTACTCATGATTTAACATTGATGCTAACTCTGTCTTTCGTACATACATACATACAAAAATCACGCCTGTATCCCCGAAGGGGTAGGCAGCTATTACATGGGACCTAACATAATTGGCGAACCCACGTTTCGCCAATTATGTTAGGTCCCATGTAATAGCTGGCGAGCCTATTGCTATATATCGGGCACAAAAGTCGCAGTACATTGCTATTGCTAGGTGGTATGAGAGGAACGCTGCTGCCCATTCCTCATCATTGATTTATCCTTAGTCGCCTTTTACGACACCCACAGGAGAGATTTGGGGTGGTGACAATTGTATACTCTGCCGTCATCACACGGCAAATGTCTTTCATTCAGGAAATAAAATTGGCAGCATCAGTTTTATCTATGACTAACTTTAGTCCCTGCTTAATTATAAGGGAGAAAAGTTTGTTTGTTTGTTTGGTTGAACGTGTTAATTGTAGGAAGTTCTGATTCAATATGAATATATTTTTTGATGTTGGTTAGTCCATTTATCGAGGAAGGCGATAGGCTATAATATAAGCGACATTAACGCGAGCGAAGCCGCGGGCGGCCACTAGTGTATTTATAATATTTTTGTCGTCATTTAAAAGTCACGAGAAAAGATAAGATGTAAATTTGTTTTATCGATCATCTCCCAGTACTACTGGGGCCCGTTTCTTTTATATCTTTACGGCATGGGCACATCGGGGAACGTAAAAAATATTATCGAGCAAACGGCCATTTTGTTTTTACGAGTCGTTCGAACAGCTCCATACTAATGTTCGAGTCTCGTCGGCATATTTTTTTTCGGGCAGCTATCGTCAACATTTTTTGAGAGTGCTCACGACAAAATATTGTTTTATTTGTTATGAGAAATAACTTTCCTTGGATTCACTATACGGGGAACGAAAGTACAGTCAACAGAAAGTCAGACTGCCACATCATGTCAAATTTTCTCAATCGAATCGAAGAATGTGGCAGCCCGACTCAACTCAAGGGGGCGTAATAAACAACTAAGAGAGAATGCCCGGTGCAGACAAATAAGCACTTTGGGCCACCCGAATGGTAAAAGAAAAACAACCAAAAACAGCAACCCAAAATCGCCTGCCTGAAACCAACGCTGGTTTGAGCTGAACAACCAAAACCTTGAGCAGTATGGATAGCAATGTTGTCATCCCAATCACTCTCCCCGTTCATCGGTCTCCGACGTGGTCCTTTCCTCTTCTCTTTTCATTATTCACTACTTAGCTTAATTCCGGTGTAATGTATGATATAAATCAAAAGGGAGGGGATGGCTAGTTGACGTTTGACTGATATAAACGGAAGAGCAAACATACTGTGCGGACCGCAGATAAACTGGCAACAGGAAGAACAAGGTACCTATCACATTTACTTTCATGATAATTGCACTATTTGAATTTATCAATATAACATATAACTTGCTAAAATAGTTACACTTTAATCAAACAAACCGTCTCTTACCAATTAATTTCCTTGTCTGTTATCAAAAACGATCTTAAGGGCATTGGAATAGAATCATGATTCATTGCCACAAAACACGCGCTAGACATTATTAACATGTAAATCAATAAGTTATTGGCGATATTTGGATAACAAACAGAGGTATTGTTATAAAATAGATTTCTATTGTATTTTATAGGTATACTATTTGCATATGATGTAGTAATGGATTCCAATGTATCAGCCATAACCGCTGATACTTTGATGGGGGACTTTAAAGAGAAAGCTTTGATTGAGAAAATCGCTTCTAACCTCGAAAAATATCTCAAAGTAAAATCTGCATACTGCATAAATACTGCCAATACATAACAAGGGTATGTCCGCTTTAGGTTAATTTCCCCTTAATGATTCTGTTCACGATGGGTTTTATTGAAATGGCGTACTCAAATATTTTAATGACTGAACATAAATTACTCTTGCCTTATGTAATATTGAAGGTTTCAATTAATATTCAAACAGTTCAGCACCCCTGTTACTTCTCGTTATTGTTCTACGTTACAGAACCTATTCGTAATAAGTGGAATAAATATCTTATAGATGAATGGGGGACGCGGCGTAATTACAAGCGTACGAAACAACATCAATCTTCAAGGTTGTCAACCCCTGTATGACGCGTTGGAGCACAGCCCCTGTTTCAGCTCCTTTATTTACTCAGTTACTCTGGTGATTCAACTTTCAGCGTAATATGAAAATCATGTTCAGGCGACGCGTTTCGGTTTAAATTTAAAAACAGTACCTATTAATGCTACACATTTTAATAAGATATAAAGTAAGTACCTAATTTGTTAGGCGAACATAACAATTCTCTTCATTGACAAAAGTAGCTTGTGCATGAGCCAAATTTGTACAATTTCGACTATCTAAAGACCATAGTCAGCACTCCCAATCTCTCCCACATACCTAAAATCTTTCTTTAGTGACAAATCTTAGGGATAGAACAATTCTTCCCGCCTCAAGATCAAAATTTTTCGAAATTCTTTTTCTAAGCACCAAAATCTTTGTACTAATTTTTCTAACATTTATATAATGTTAAAATTAAAATCGAATAGTTAAATTGAAGAAAAACGAAGGTCATAATATAACAACATGTCCGAGCTAGAGAGATCGTGGGTTTGTGGCAGTAACCTATTACCATATTGTTATATTTCTAACCACCTCCGTGGTCTAGTGGTTGGCCCACCAGAATGAAGGTCCAGAGGTCCCGGGTTCGATCCCCAGGGGGGTACAACTTTGTGCTCGGTTTGGTTGATGGTAGGACTTCTTTGAAGTCCGCCTGGCTAGCCACCACCATCTTATCAAAATCTGATGTTAACAGCATTATTGTGTTCCGACAATGTGTGATAAGATAGCCAGCCCCTCTATGGTTGAGGGTTCCAGATGAAGCTCGATTCCATCTTCAGTCCTTATCGTCACTTACCATCAGGTGAGATGAAAGGCAAGAGCTTCTCTGTCTAACATAAAAAAAAATAGGTTTTAATGGCCGTCAGGGTGAGATATACACTGGTCCACAAAACCTGAGAGTGCAATTCGTAACTAGGGACAGGGCACCCAAGACGAATACAGTTGGCACGACGTATATTTACTCCAACTACCGACCAGCTTTCCCTCAAACATAGCCATTTGTTTAAAGCCGGATCCAGACGACTGTAACGTGTAACGTGATCTCACGTGTAATATAACACGAAATCTACGTTATGGCGGCACTGCGAGCGTTACATGTAATGCTTAAAGGCTAAAAGAGTACCAGGAAAGCAGCAAGCAAAAAAGTTAACGAGCTTAGAACTTGAGAGTGCAAGTCGTAACTAGCGATAGGGCACCCAATATGGATACAGTTGGCACGACGGATATTTACTCCAACCACGACCAGCTTCCCCTCAAACATAGTCGTTTGTGTAAAGAGTACCAGGAACCCAGCAAGCAAAAAGGTTAACGAGCTAACGAAGCCGCGTCATACCGTCTTCAATCCGCTCCTCAAAGAGCACCTATCAATTACGCCACGATTTACTGAACAAACAAAACAGACAGGACTCCCGAAAAAGCGCTAAGACTTAAACAAATTGCTTCGTCGTCGCGGTCCTAATGAGTTTTTTCTTTTCGTCCTAATTGAATGTCTTCTACACCTCGGCGATGTTTGGCATGAGAATCGGCTAAAATCTACGAGGATTGGGCAGGGGTAGTTCACCTCCACGTAACGGTGTGTGTGCATAAATGAACACGTACACACACATACGTAAACCTCGGCAATTTATCCTCGAAGGGGTAGGCTGAGGTGTATTAACACCCACGTTTCGCCAATTATATTGGGTCCTATGTAATAGGTAGGTGGCGAGCCTTATGCCATCTATCGGGCACATAAATCGCAGGTCAGTGCATAATGCACCTATACCTACTACCACCCTTTTACACCCTATACTACTACCCTTTCGGGAGTAAAAAGTGCGATAATTGTTATAAGTCGTCGTTAATAATTCCGGCCTATATAAAGGGTTTCTCGTGTGGTCACAGAGTACAAATAGTTGATGTAAGCCAGGCGGCTGGACCATAAACCTACATTTTTATAGAAACTATAAATTTTTAGAGACTGCACTCATGTTCATCAAGTTACACATTTATAACGAATTAAGAAAGAATCTGCTTGGAGGTTTCCAAGATACATTGTAGCTCAGAATACTTAGTTTTCCCAAAGCGGACTTAGCCAAGTGCATGCTTTGTGTTACTAGCTTTTTCCTATCTTCTTGGAGAGTTCAATAAAATCTAACTTTAGAGGTAAAGCGGACGGAGTCTTCCACTGTGAATCGACTTCTTGAACTAAGAAGTTGGGTAAAATTATTATTCCATTCAAAGAGTTTTTTAATAATGTATTTGTTTAGAATATTATTTTCGATTGTTTTTGTCACAAAGGTGTTGTTTGCATTTTAACCGTAAGCTTATATTCGATCGAGTTGAGGACATAATAATTCCAATATGAAAAGATTTGTATGAATAATCGCGTCACTCGATGTAGGCATATAAACAGTCCAGCTAGCTGCTTTGCAGCAGTTCACCGTGCAGCAAAGGTAGCAACGGAAGTAATTTATATACTATTTCTTATCCGAGAGAGACGAAAGCGCATTGTGTAGCGTGTGCGTGCCGGGTCCGGAGAGGGCAATCAGTGGCAGCGCTTGGGACTCGTTACCTAAGTGTAGATTTACGGCAGAACATGTCAACACTTACCTTCACCAACCATAATTATTTGTAAACAGTTTGTGAGAATGGCTTTAGACATACGTTCCAGTGTAGGACTTACGGAAGTTCTAGACAACCCAAGTTCCTTTATTTTATAGGGTTTAGCTAGTATTTCTACACAACCCATGTTCTTTTATATTATAGGGGTTAAGCTAGTATATTCCTAGCTCCCTCCTCGACACCACACAAACTCACAATGTAGCCTTATTTGTCAGTTGGTTTGTTATGTCAAAGTAGGTACTTACAGTGACATAAGTCTACAGTTTAAGTAGTCTAACTTGGAATTCAAAGAGTCTTTATCGAGAGCACCGGACTCTCAAACGGAAGAGACTGCTTAAAAGTCACCGTTTGTCCGCAACTCATTGTTTGTGCCCACAAAGTACGACTTAACCGGACGGAGGGACGAAAAATAATCCACTTGGAATCACTCCACGGATCCACGTTCCGCGACTGCCAATAAAATTGTAGAAGCATCGGGCGAATTGTAAGAGAAAATAGTTTTAACACAGATACTTAAATACATCTATGTAACTGAAGAGGTAGGCAGTGGTGTATTAACACCAACGATGTTAAGTATTATGCAATAGGAACTGTTGCCTATTGCTCATCGCTGTTAACCCTTAGTCGTCTTGTATGACACCCGCGGTAGAGATGTGTGGATGGTGAAAAATTTTATTCTGCTCTGCTATCACAACACGACACAAAAAGGGCATTAAAAACGTTTTATTGTTATAAAAAAAAAATACATAAATCACCCCTATACCGATCCCCGAAGGGGTAGACAGAGCTGAAATAAGTACAAAGATTTTGGGGTTAGAAAAAGAATTTCGAAAAATTATGATCTTGAGGCGGGAATCGAACCCGCGTCCGCTGCTATCCGGGCAGTTGCCTGCACCTGCCCGGATAGCAGCGGACATTCTTCGGATCGGACTTCGGAATTTCTTTTTCTAACCCCAAAATCTTTGTACTAATTTTTCTAACATTTATATAATGTTAAAATTAAAATCGAATAGCTGAAATAAGTATTTAACAAATATTGTAATTAATTAGCATGAATACATGAAGAAAACAATGAATACATAGAGAGGATAATGAAAAAAATTGTCGTGTAATCCTTTACAAAATGTCGGACACGACTCCGGTCGCCATATTGTTTATCGAACGGGAGAGAGAGAGAATGGTTAAAATCCGTTTAGGCTCGACTGATACGCGCTTTTGTATCGAAATCTATGGTGCTTTGTTGAATTAGGGATCCTTCGCGGATTTCATGAAATATATAAATTCAATTAAATAAAACTTGCGTTATGTGAGATGGCATGTTAAGCCGTTGGTTCCGGATGCATCTGCGGTCCTCAATAGCCACCAACCCACAATGGGCCAACGTAGTGGGTTAGGGCCCATTCTCCCTCTACTCTTTAGTTGTAGTGAATTAAACACCCACTTTTCACCAATTAAGTTAGGTCCCATTAAAATAGGTGGCGAGTCTATTGCCAACTTAATTGGTGAAAAGTGGGTGTATACTTCACCTCTGTCTACCCCTCGGGGATATAGACTTAATTTATGTACGCATGTAATTAGGGATATGGGCGTGATTTATGTCTGTATGTAATTAAAAAACGTGCAGAACTATTTGGCGTTCCAATCCCCTTTCACACTTGTTCACTTTTATTCGGTATGCGCCGTAAATCTATGGATTTACTTTTTTACTAGCGCCATTGAAACATGACGATACGTTCCTTTTTGTGTTTCCGATGCAATGGACGCAGACGTGGGGCTTAAAAGCTTTATTTCTATGCTATTGCATTCTATTTATTTCCTTTTGGAACATTGCACGCTTTTTCCATCCCCCAAGTGTCGTTCAACCACATAGATACATACATAAAACACGCCTTTCTCCCCTTTGGGGTGGCCAGAGGTGTTTTAATACCCGCGTTTGGCTGGCTTATTTTAGGTTCCACATATTTTTCTAACCTTGCAACTTCACGTTTAAGACAACGAGCACATAAGTATATTAACACAGAAATAAAGTACACATTGGCAATGGCAATAGGCTCGCCACCTATTACATGGTACCTAACATAATTGGCGAAACGTGGGTGAATAATCACCTCTGCCTACCCCTTCGGGGATAAATAGGCGTGATTAATGTATGTATGTACTATTGTATATAAATGACTATGTTAGCATGGGTCGTATTCAGTGTGTGCGGTCTTTCAGTTAATACTTTTTTAATACGTTTTTGTAAATCCCGTGCATTTGGTTGAGCTGGGGGTTTGGTTTTTCATAATTATTAAATAATTTAAATTCAATTTTTTATGGAACAATACATAATTGTTAGGAAAATTATTACAAAGAAAAACGGGACAGATTAATTCTATTTGAATAAATTATGTCCCGCCCCCGGGTTATAATTATTCTTAATTCTGACCCCATTTTCCTCTTTCTGTGGCACAATGTTGGCTGCTTGGCTTATTAAAGATTATGATTGAAATGTTGGGAAAGTCATGAATTTATAGAAGTTTTTAGATTGAAATTGAAATAAATTGTTTTTCTGTAGATAACACAGACAGACAGATTGGTGAGGTTTCTCTGGATCTCTGAGCCATGATTGTTACCGATAGTTTTTTGCTCACCCATTCAATGACCGACATTAGCACACAATGCTTAGTTTACGCAATCGTGAGTCCCCTAAATTATCCCCTTGATACAAGGGCAAAAACGGGCAAGTAGCGAAAAAACCCTATCTGGGTGGTATCCCACGAGGGTCTAGGCCACGGACTATTAGCGTAATATACCCTACCTGTGTTAATATTACTCTGAGTGAAGAACAACGAAAGTATCGATACGGGGTAAAATTCGCCAAGTATCCTAAGCGCACCTTTTACGTGTTCTTATTAACTTTAGAATCAACCACAATACATCACGGGCCGCCAATTGATTAGCTCTCCGTCGATCAATCGGCTACGGAGGGCCATGACCGTGGCTTCGTTAAGTCATATAGGTACAATTTAGAATGTTCTCTTGTTCCGTGGCTAGAATAGATATTTTAAATTGTACCTTGTCTACAGCAGAAGAATAAAGTTTGTCTGTTAATTAATATATTCTTGCAAAGAGAAATTTCTAAATACAATGTTCTTTGTTTTTATTTTCATACATAAATCACGCCTATATCCCCGAAGGGGTAGGCAGAGGTGAACTAGCAACCACGTTTCGCCGATTATGTTAGGTCCCATGTCATAGGTGGCGAGCCTATTGCCATTGCCAGTATGTAAAGTCGAGCAAATTGAATCAAGACCCACTTTAAGATCATTTTCCTACAGTCACTTTATACAAAGTAGGTTGAACATTTATCTGGCACAAAAGTTGCAGTATATTATATTACTAGGTGGTATAAGAGGAACGCTGCTGCCCATTCCTCATCACTGATTTGTCCTTAGTCGCCTTGTACGACACCCACGGGAGAGATTTGGGGTGGTGACAATTGTATTCTACTCTGCCGTCACCACACGGCGCGTTTTTTTCAAACAATACTTTTTAATTTTATCAAACATCTCTATGATAGATCACTATTTTGAGTTAAGCTTTTTATGTTAGTTATCTATTTCCACCAGTACCTAAATACCCAACACTTATCCCGTATGCGTAGGTACAGTCTCCAAAACGAATTAAGCGAAGCTGAAAATCTCGTGGCCCGTGCCACCGAGCCACTCGCTCCAACTTAAGGCCTTTTATCCCTGCAATTGGCAGACGTTACTCTAAAGTATCCAGTTTTCAAGTGTAAGAGCATTAGGTAGAAAAATATTGGATTAGGTAGGCACGTAGCTACGTGGTCTTTGCAGCATTTTGGCAATAAGATATGTGTACCTATTTATTAATAGTGACACACATAAATCACGCCTATATCCTCGAAGGGGTAGGCAGAATTACCACCCACGTTTGACCAATTAAGTTCGTTATTATCATCATCACCAGCCCTTTAATGTTTTCACTGCTAGATAAATAATATAATATAAAAAACAAGCCGTGTGGTGACGGCAGAGTAGAATACAATTGTCACCATCCCAAATCTCTCCCGTGGGTGTCGTACAAGGCGACTAAGGATAAATCAGTGATGAGGAATGGGCAGCAGCGTTCCTCTTATACTACCGTACTGACAATGTACTGCGACCTTTGTGCTCGATAAATGGCAATAGACTCGCCACCTATTACATGGGACTTAACATAATTGGCGAAACGCGGGTGAGAATTCACCTCTGCCTACCCCTTCGGGGATATGGGCGTGATTTATGTATGTATGTATGTAAAAAACAACATAGAGAGATTGGAACATAACCCACCACGCTGACCCAGTGCGGGTTGGTGGGTATTAACGACTGTAGATGCATCCGGGACCAACTGCTTAACGTGACTTCCGAAGCGCGGAGGAACTCTTAGATAATACATTTCTAGTCCCATCCAATGGCGGGCCTTAGGGAACATTGCTTAGTTTACGCAATCGCAGGCCAAGCGCACTATGCCACTGCGTCAGCGAGCTCCTCAACGTTCGAATATAAAGGAAATAATAACTTTTCCATTTAAATTTCAACATTATATAAATGTTAGAAAGATTAGTACAAAGATTCTAATGGTTAGGAAAAGTTCGAAAAATTATAGTCTCGATGCGGGAACCGAACCTGCGTCCGCTGCAATCCGGACAGGTGCCTAACCGCTCGGCCAACCAAGACGCTTCTTAATCTCTGTAAATGTAAATAATAACTTTTTCTTTACTCCGTAGGTATCCAGTGCACAGTGCGCCCCCCACTCAGCAATATCAACAGTGGCGCCTAGATAGCCAATTTGCAGACGACAGAGGGCCTGCAAACACATTACCTCACTTCACAGCACGAGCTGAACTGACCTTTACACATGGAAATTCTCGAGGGTCTAACGGGTAGTGGAAATTCGAAACTAAGGGTCATTTCTCACCGAGACGCAACGCGACGCGACGTTGCTCGCACATTTAAATAGAGTGACTCAAATTTAAATTATTTTTATTTACTACACGAAAATATACGCATTTTTTTATTGTGAGATAAACCGTTGCACCCACTGATCTCTATTATACAAGTACGCCAGACTGAAGGTTGTCATCAAAAAATGATGCCATTTTGATTATCGCCTGGCGCTGATGCCACTGGTGTACGAAGGTCCATGAAACTAATATTAGAGATGCATTTGTATTGTCAAATATAAGCAACAAACGTCAAATTAAGTACCCTTGCCGCTCGAGGGGCTTCAAATCGGCACAAGAAACATTTAATATATTTTTTACACTCACACCTATCATCCAGCCCAAAGGAAGTAGCCTAAGCACTTGTGTTATGGATACTAGATGACGGACATATTTTTAATATAACTATGTATATAAATGTTGAAAATATACTACATAAACATATACACAATCATGACTCGGAAACAAACATTTGTGGTCATCACAAAGTTTTCCCCTACCAGGATTCGAACCCGGGACCTCTTGGCCAATACCCAGCAATCTGAGCATTCGACCAAGGCGGCCGTCAAACATTTGACATTTTTGTAGACGAATTCAGTCCAGCGTACTTATATAATAGAGGTCAGTGGTTGCATTACACGCAGCGTGAAGGCTGAAGATGCTACGTGGCGCATCGCCGGTACGTGTGGTGTGCAAGAGCTGTGCTGTGTCGCGCGACATGACGGCTTGACGCGAACGTAGAGACGTTCCGATGCTCCGTCCGTGCTGCCAACAATTTTAAATGCGCGAAATCATTGGTCTCTTCAAGCATCGTCGCGTCTCGGTGTAAATTGACCCTAAAGACTAAGTTTGCAAAAAAAATGTGTAGCTGCCAGTATTGCGAAGTGTTCACATGTGCCATAGTAATGCAATTATTGGGGACACCCTTCGTATTGATGTGCCAAGATTAATATTCCGGTTCCAATTTAGTTTTGGATGTGTACAACTATTCAGGTGCGGTCAACAGCAGATTTTTCATTATTTTCTGTTTTATTTGAACTTTTATAAAATGTCAGAAAAAATATTATAGATAAAGTATATCAGAAAATATTCGAAAAGTTATAGTCTTGATTCGGGAATCAAACCCGCGTCTATCAGCACCAGGGGCGTTACTCTGGAAGTTTATTTCGTTCGATCGAGTCGTTGCGTCTTTGTCGCTCTTATTTTAACACGCAGTGGCGTGAGAAAGACGGATATATGTGAGTTCGTTCGTTCGGAGTTTCAGAGTAGGCCCCCAGGTTGGTCGATTCTCGCATAAAAAAGAAACAATTTTTTCGGAATTTTCTGACCGTTTTTTCTTTGTAGCAGATTACTCTTTACGTTCACCATGTTAAGAATATTACCTTACCTTTAGTACCCTGTCATACCAACGACATAATTTTAGCAGTGTTATACAGGGTGTACCGAATATTTTTAGTCCACTCTGTAGTATATCGTACAAAAAGGAATTTGTGAAGGTAAAAACTCAATTTTGAACGTGATCTAAATCTTCTCATCTCACCGAGCGGGCCAGTTTGAGCAGACACTTTAGGTTGCAAAAATTGTGAATTTATTGCTGCCCAAATGCGTGGTGTAAAAATACAAAGTTATATTTATCTAAGCGTCTGCCTAAGTAAATGTCTGTTATCTTAGAATTTAAAATCCATTTAAAGGCACCATACTTTATTTTATATGACTTATGATAAGAAAAAATACACTTGCAATGTACAGTTAACAGAACATCAGGCTAACAAAAAAGGTAAAAATTTTTCAATTGACTTTGTGCTTTGTAGCAAACCAGTCATGGTTGACAATTAATTGAATAAAGACAGTTTTCAGTAAGTTAGAAATTTGGCAAATGGATGAGCCAACCGACGTTTTTTCTCACATCACCAAATTGATTGGACAACAGCAATTGACAGTTAACATCGCATCACATTATCACCAGCTCTTTAATGTCCCCATCGCTGGGACACGGGCCTTCCCTTTGGATGGAAAAATATAGGGAGATTGGGCTTTAACCCGCCACGCTGTCCCAGTGCGGGTCAGTGAGTATTAACGACTGCAGATGCAGTCGGGACCAACGGCTTAGCGTGCTTTCCGAAGCACGGAGGAACTCAAGTTAATTTTTTTGGTCACCCATCCCATGACCGTCTTTAGCGAATAGTTTACGCAATCGCAGTCCAAGCGCGCTATGCCACTGCGTTAGCAAGCTCCTCTTCCATTAAGAGTAGGCAGAGACATTAAAAAGAAATAGATAAATACTAAACTCATTCTATATAATATTCATATGTTTTGTCAATTGAGTTGCTAAGGGAACTGTGAATTTTGTTTACTTTGGAAAATAAATAGACATGAATATAAAGTACATTTTAATTTCATAACAGATAAGATATTGCAATAGACTCGCCATCTATTACATGGGACCTAACATTTGGCGAAACGTGGGTGTTATTTCACCTCTGCCTACCCCCTCCTATATAGATATAGGCGTGATTTATGTAGGTAGATAAGACTGGAAGCCATATTGGGTACACCGACCCTAAACGGACGGCCGAACAAAGACGGTAAAGAAGTAGCATTAAAGACTTCATTGGCCGCCTCAGCCCAAACAGCTTGTGTCCATCGTTTACGAAAATAAGACATAAAATGCTCGTTTTACCGAAAAGGTCCCGCGATAACTCGCGTTAGTGACACTACATTAGGTCCTGATTAACTTTTTGACGAATAAAACTTTGTATTAAGACTTCACACGATGATGGATGTATTGGTAGACCCCGAAAAGAATAGGGCGATTGGACCGACAGATAAATAACAAAATCAAGTTTATCTAAATTTTTACATTAACTTGGCGCACTCGGCCTTCGTTGCGTAAACTAAGGTGCTCTTACAAGGGTCATTGTTTGGTAATAATTGCTTGGCAACTGTAATGGATCAATCAGGAGCAATTAACTGGAAGAAAAAATTGCTCTCATGATATTGTTTGAAAATTTTTACAAAGTAAAAAATGTATAACTATATGCGGGAATCGTTTGCAATAAATATGTGTTTGGCAATGAAAAGAATTATTTTGTTAACTATGTAACAGAGAGGAGGAAGGGTTGTGTGTGTGTATGTATATATACATGAATAACTATGTGTGTGTATGAATGTATGCCTACACATATGTATCTTTTTTTTTTCTTTCGTTTTTTTTTTTGTTCGAAAGGGGTATGATGTAATAGCTAGCCATACGCAATAAACGTAAAACGAAACGTATCTACAGACGGCTATAAATGTCATTGACAATCTATTAGTTTGACGTTAATATAAACTAAAAATGTATAGAAAACTATTGCATGTGGCTAACTACAGACGGTTTAAAACGTATTGTGCAAACAAGCAGATTGTCTCTGCCACTTGCTCGGGAACTCTGTGAGGGGACAGACACATTGTGAAAACTGATTAATTAATAAAACTCCAAGTGCTTAAAGGATCTCTTTTATTTATAATAACATATAATACATGGCATATTTATAATAACATATAATAATTATAATAACATATAATACATTGAAATCTTTCATTGCCAAACACATCTTTTGAGGTCGATCGAAACCACGCTCCACCTCCAAACGTATGAAGTGAAACAATTCTTTATCTGTCGGCGGGCAGCGCTGTAGCGTGCCCTTAACCTAGTCTGCCCCGATTTAGAAACTGGAATTGCCGTTCTGCCAAGATAGTTTCTTGCGCAACCGACGGGAATTTGGGGACAATTCACCAATAAGTGTTCATTGTTTTTTGTTTTTCTCCGCGTTTGGGACGATATTACCTTTTTTTGGCAACCGTACATGAAACCAATTGCCACTTTCTACACAAACAATGGACTTGTGTTGGTTTCTTCGCTATTTTTATTTTTATTAATCTGATACTAGCTATACTGATACTAGGGGTATAAAAAATAGCTTACGACCTATTCGTATACTTACCGAATAAACACAAAAAATGTCATTAAAATCTGTCAAGCAGTTTCGGAAGAGTTTTTTAACAAACACTGTGATACGAGATTTTTATTTATATTTACAAACATAATAAGGATAAATCAGTGATGAGGAATGGGCAGCAGCGTTCCTCTTATACCTACCACCTAGCAAAGTACTGCGACTTTTGTGCCCGATAAATGGCAATAGGCTCGCCACCTATTACATGACATACATAAATTCATAAATTCATAAATCACGCCTATATCCCCGAAGGGGTAGGCAGAGGTGAACTAGCACCCACGTTTCGCCAATTATGTTAGGTCCCATGTAATAGGTGGCGAGCCTATTGCCATTTATCGGGCACAAAAGTCGCAGTAAATTGCTATTGCTAGGTGGTATAAGAGGAACGCTGCTGCCCATTCCTCATCATTGATTTATCCTTAGTCGCCTTGTACGACACCCACGGGAGAGATTTGGGGTGGTGACAATTGTATTCTACTCTGCCGTCACCACACGGCTCTATCTCTATTACATGAGACCTAGCATAATTGGCGAAGCATGGGTGTTAGTTCACCTCTGCCTACCCCTTCGGGAATATAGGCGTGAATTATGTATGTTATGTATGTATGAATTATGGGTTTGTCATCCTTATTATACCATTGCAGATTGGGTCGGTGCAGTAAATTTATTTTCTACATCATGTACTGTATTATCTTTCATCTCCTTATCCTCAATCACACCGTGTATTCTTATCTTTTCTGATTTCTTTTCTTCGCCATTCGTTAACGTTTATCTTCATCCCGCTTTTAGGCACATGGTATGAGAAGATAACTCTGCATCTAATCTAGGGAAGATTCACCGTCAGCGGCAGCGCCTGGGACTTGAAACCCAAGTGTAGGTTTAAGGGGCCCCTTGGCAACTTTTTAATAGAATTAGAATTTATTGACATTGAAAAAGCGACTAGCAAAAACAAAATATTCAAATGAAATGAATTGTTTTTGGCAAATTTTAAATATTTACCAAAAAAAAAAAATATTGATTTTGATTATAATTTGAACATTATTTAAATGTTAGTAAAATGATCATACAACCGAACCTTATAGGGATCTGTCCGGATTGCAGAGGACGCGGGTCCTATCCCTGCACCAAGACTATAATTTTTCGAACTTTTTCAAATCAACATTTTCTTTGCAGTAAGCACATTGCAATGAAGCTGCAAACCAAGAGTGCACTGGATGTGCAGTGTGTAGTTCAACTCCATGCTAACCAGCTGTAGTCGGTCATGGAAGGGCGGCAGCTTACTCCATGTGCCCGATAAACATCTGCCCACCACCAAGCGACAACGCCTCCGGCATGCCAAGCAAGCACGACAAGTCGAATCAAACGTACAAATCCTAAATTTAACCTAACACTTCGCGAATGAGTGTGGCGTCTTTTTTTAGATTTCAGCGAGCAAATAATGTTACCACCGGCAGTTCGTGTTTGTTAGGCGCGCGCACTACAGTAAGTCCCGATAACTGTCTCCCTTCTCCGAGCCCAAAAGGCAACGAACCTCACGATTCGGCCTCCTTTGTGGCGAAAAAGTTTCTAACTCCATATGTTCGAGAGTGACAAATTAAAAAAAAAAGAAGAAAAAAATCCGTGCCATCGTTGCTTTTTGAGTTCGGAACAGTGTTATCTTTTTAATTTTAGATCTGCCTGTCATTGTAAAGTGATAGTGTGTTTTGAGCTGGTTTTATGAGTGCTAATATCAGTTTACTATAGAGTTAAATACATAGTTGGTTTAACCCTGGGTGCTGCTGTGGTGCTATTGTATCTTTAGGGGATTATAAAGCTGTGTAATTAGAGTCATATCAATGACTTTTGTGAACTGTCGCCATTTTTCTATTTAAAGTGATATACCAGCTACACATCGTCACCAGCTATGTAATGTCCCCACTTCTGGGGCACAGGCTTTCCCTATGGATGGAAGAATATGGGGAGAAATGGCCATTACCCATTGCGCTGGTTCAGTGCAGACTGTTGGATACTAACGACTGCAGATGCAGCCGGGACCAACGGCTTAACTTGCCTGTCGGAGCACGGACTCGAGATAATAAAATATATTTTAGGTCACCCATCCAATGACCAGCCTTAGTGAACTGACCACTGACCACTGCTGGTGCAAAAGCTACCATGTGAATGTTAGAATATTAGGTGGATGGGGCCATAACCCACCAAATGTAGTACGAGTTGATTGGTGCATACTAATATTATAGTAAAAGTATAACTAAGGGTTAAAAGACGAATGGCAGCAGCATTCCCATTGTACCACCTTGCAATATACTGACATTTATACACCCGATATAATGGCAACAGGCTCGCCCCCTATTACGCGGGAGAGTCTATACTAACTAATTTCTCATCAGCACATTAAATTAAAATTACCTTACGTAAACATTATAATTCGAATAATGTAGATATAATGTATTGTAAAAGCTTTATACGAATTAAGACTACGTCTTTCTACGATCAAACTACAGCAATAGAAGAATATAAGTAAAATGTTAATCAACTTTAAAACAACAAAGCAACTAGTTGCTTCTAACCGTGACGGAAAACTGGAAACGAACTTAGCTTAATAGGTAGAAATACAAGTTCCTTACAGCAACTTTTAGAGTGAAATAAAAACGTGAATGTCGTAAGCACTTTTTCTCTCCTAGCCATGGTATTAAGCTGCGTACCGACGTTAAGGGAGGTACTCTCGAGTACTCTCGGTATAGTACATTTATTAATTAATAATTCGCCATGTGGTGACGGCAGAGTAGAATACAATTGTCACCACCCCAAAACTCTCCCGTGGGTGTCGTATAAGGCGACTAAGGATAAATCAATCATGAGGAATGGGCAGCACCGTTCCTCTTATACCACCTAGCAATAGCAATGTACTGCGACTTTTGAGCCCGATAAATGGCCATAGGCTCGCCACCTATTACATGGGACCTAACATAATTGGCGAAACGTGGGTGCTAGTTTCACCTCTGCCTATCCCTTCGGGGATATAGGCGTGATTTATGTATGTATGTATGTACATTTATTAAATAAGCCGGTAAAACTAATAATGTCACAGATCGCAACTATTTGACGCCCAAGCTGAAGGCGACGGCGATTGATTGCAATCAGAGGCCTTTTTTACCGCCCGAGGTAAACACAACACTTTATGTGACCCTTACCAAGAAGTGTCATTACCAGCCCGCTACGCATTTCTGGTTAGGTGTAGCATAAAACTATTTGAATCATATAGCGCAAAAATGTTCTAATAGTCTTACAAAGTAAAATTGCCAAAAACATGATTAAGGCACCAAGACTCACGTTGCATTAATGCAATTTTGAGTTGTGCATCTTTTTAATTCAAGAAACGATATACCCAAATAATTATAATTTATACACCTAAGTAGCCGCTTTAGCCCTATTGCCCGTTTTGGGTCACCTTCCCCTACATCGGTGCGCGACCTAATAATTATCTGCGATGCACCTTTGATGTGGTACGCTTCAAAAACAAAATTGTTAAGTGCACGTGTACTTAGTATTTCTTTTAACAACTACCCACCTACAGTAGCAAACATGTCATTTCATGATAAAAACACCGATATTGATTATTCCATTTATTTGTAAAAAAAGGTCCAGTACAAAGTCCTAGATCTTCATCGGACAAATTGAAATAATTAATTGCCACCCGTAAAGCCAGTTCGCCTTCAAATGTAGGGCCTGAAGAATCAATATCCAATTAATTAGTGTCCGATTGCTGGAGCCTCTTAATAGGAAAGTTGAGTATCTACCCAGTTTATTTTAACTGGGCAGTATGGAAGTGAGTATATTAAATGATAGATATATTCGCGGTATTTGATGATCCTCTTCTGACTCAAAAGTGTCAACAATATCCTTTCCTTCTTCTGACTGCCCTGTTCCTAGTCTATCTGGGATCGGCGCAAATGTTTCCTCTTCCATTCATATCGGACCATTCATATCATCTGACATCAAGTCATCCACTTCCTTTTGACTCATATCATACATCACATCGGTCAGGCCAGTGATGATTGAATGTATAGAAAAAAAAAGAAAATGGCCACGTCGAGAGATCGATAAACGGAGAAAGTGATTGAGATGACAACATTCCAATCAATATCGCTCAAGGTTTAGTCATAAGTTTTACAGCCTATATTTTAGCCGTCATATACTCCCTTATCTTTCATAACAATATCATCTTGCAAACAATTCATTTATTAAAAACAGATAGGAATCCACCGGCTAACATTTTTTCTCACTAATAACTACCTATAATTTATTATACTGAAAAAATTAGTCGGAATATTTCCGAAAAGTTATTCGATTTTTGAACCTCTTTTCCTTTAATGGGATGTGACATACATTTACAATTATACATCACGCCTATTGCATCCCCGAAGGTGAAGGTAAAGTTGAATTAACAGACACGTTTCGCCAATTATGTTAGGCTCCAGGTAGCGAGCCTATTGCCACGTAAATCGGAGTATAATGTTAGTATAAGTATATAATATAAGTATAATGAAACGCTGTTTCCCATTACTCATCACCATCTTTACCCTTATTCGCCTTGTACGATGCTAGCAGGAGATATGGGGGGTGGTGACAATATAATTGCACTATTTACTAGAAATATGAGAACTCGGATCTTTATAGCGTCTTGACGATTCATAAATGTATTGTAATCATACCTGCCCGGCTAGCATGACCAACGAAACACGATATGATACAGCTTTTTATCGCGTAAAACGGTCAAAACTCATTGATTTTATCACTTGAATACGTATAATTTGAATAATTGAATGAGCCTGAAAGGCTATATGTTAAAGATATAGCTATTTAACGCCTTGAATTGTCAAAAATCCAATGATTTTTGTAAGCTCAACGCGATAAATGGCTATATCATATCGTGTTTCAGTGGTCATGCTAGCCGGGCGGGTGAATAAATGAATTTTCACTGTGACTTTTGACTTTACTATTACACTTACCAAGTGAAATATTATCTAATGCTACTCTTTTCCACAGGTGCGGCGCCATAGTGACGATAGCCAGTTACGCGCCAAATTTAAAAATGTCGCCGTTTCCCTTCTGAAAGGTAAGATTCAACGTAGTTTTCGTCACGGAGCGTAGTTGAAGTGCCGCCGTCCATTTTCCCGGCAAAAAGTTTATGTAGCGGAATTTCCGGATGATCCGATTTTTACGATCACGTGACGTAGTTCCGTCTAGTCGGGGCGGAGTTTGAATTTGGAAACGATTTTTGGGTTGCTTTTGTCTAGCTGCGATAGGATAGGAAAATAGTGATACGTTGTTAGCGTCAAAAATTTATATCACCAGAATCAGTACATTTTCAACAAACCTTTCATAAAAACCAAGCAAATAATTTGGATTTAATTTCAACAGCTGTTAAAATTTCTTCTTCTTCATGTTCCTAGTCTATCTGAGGTCAGCGCAGTATGTTACCTCTTCCATTCATATGGGTCAGACGTCATCAAGCCAAACCCCCTTTTGATTCTTATCATCCATCTCTTAAAGCCCATGATGTTTTATTTTAATACATTTATTTATTAAGGACAATGTTAATATCAATTGAACATAATTTCCTAAAAAAAAAAAATATTTTTATTTCTTTTAACATTTGCAATGTATTTTTGTACTTTTCGAGTACAAAGATTTTGGTGGTTAGAAAAGGCCTACCAAGACACACAGTGTCTTGGTTGACCGAGCGGTCAGACACCTGCCCGGATAGCAGCGAACGCGGGTTCGATACCCGCATCAAGACCATAATTTTTCGAAATTCTTTTTCTTACCACCAAAATCTTTGTACTAATTTTTCTAAAATTTATATAATGTGAAAATTAAAATCGAATACTTTTCGAGTGCTTCGTATGGAACACACAATTCGATACGTTTACAATTCGAAAAGACCCTGCTAGGTATACAGACCTAGCAGGCACTTTTAGTTTTAGTTTTATTTAGCTTTTAGTTTTACTTTTAGCAGGGCCTTAATCATAGTAATTCATAATCAACTTCAAAACATGGACACACTAAGCAGCGCAACCGTTTACATAAATCACCGTGGGCAAATGCATTACACGAATGTCATAATTAGCGTGGATACGTTCTAAATGTCCCGTAAAAGTTTCAGCTGCAAATATCACTGACTCACTGCTGTCTGGCACACCTGTCTTCCGCCTCTCACCTGGCCGTTGTCGTATGCAAGTCTAAAATTAACGGAGCACCTACTGGGTTATTTTTGAAACGGCTTATGTAACATACATACAAAAATCACGCATATACTGGGTGTAACAGAGAGGTGTACTCATATTTAAAGGGGTTATTCAGGATATCAAACTGAACAACTTTCGCTAAGGGACCAAAATCGAAATCTCAGTAAATATGATCCCTTTGAATATGACTACACCTCTCTGTTACACCCAGTATATCCCCTAAAGAATAGGCAGAGGTGAACGAACACCCACGTTTCGCCAATTATGTTCTGTCCCATGTAAGGTGGCGAGCCTATTGCCATTTATCGGGCACAAAAACGCAATACAATGCTAGGTGATACAAGAGGAACGCTGCTGCGCTTTACTCACCGCCGTCTTAACTCTTAGTCGCCTTGTACGACACCCGCGGGAGAGATTTGGGGTGGCGACAATTGTATTCTGCTCTGCCGTCACCACACGGCTTATGTAAGCGTTGAAAAATTCGGAATTCGCACGTAGCGTTGTCGATAGGTAGCAGCTATTTTTATTAATCGGTGCTTCGGTTATGATCATGGATGTATTTTTAAATGGGTATTTTTAGAAAGGCGCGTGGCATTCCTGGCCTTTACGTCACGAATAGACATGTTAATAACGATTGGCGAGCTATGACTAATCTTAAGTATGTAAATAATATTATTTCTTATTTCGGAAATTGCCGTGTGGTGACGATAGAGAAGAATTCGTATTCGTAAGAAGTGTCGTATAAGGCGACAAAGAGTCAAGACAGCGATTAGTAATGGGCAGCAGCGTTCCTCTTATACTACCTAGCAATATATTTTGATTTACGTGCCCGATGGATGGCAATAGGATCGGCACCAATTACATGGGACCTGCCGATCTTTTCGGGGAAAAATAGGCGTGATTTACTGCCACACTCTGAGACGTCAACTAACTTTAATGAGTATTTAACGTCAAAAAATTTCATTTAAATCTAGACCACAGAATAGAGACTAATTTTGAATTGTCATTTTTTGACATTCAGTACTCATTATCGTTGATTGACGTATCTGATTGCGGCAGTTAGATATGTAAATTGTCTAAGGAGCAGTTAAAATAATAATGTAACATGAAGAAAAAGATGAAGCAAATAACGATTTCATTTCAATCCTACAGTAATCAAATTAATATTCACTTAACTGTTCTTCAGCTTTGCCAACTGTCTTCTAATTACATCTAGCATACATGTGGTTGTAATAAAACTACGATTCTGCGAACACTTGTCTCATTTGGAAGACATCCAAGCTATTGTCTCCTGTAAAACTGTTTTTGCAATAGTGTCGAGTAAACCCAGAAGGCATAATAATGTTACTCAAATGTTAAATTTATAATTATACCATAAATCACGACTACTTCACGCCGAAGGGGTAGGCAGAGGCGTAATAGCACCCAATTTTTTCTAGTTATGTTGGGTTCAACTTAATGGCAATTCTATTTTCATCTTTATGGCATGTAAATCGCAATATAATGCTGGTTGATTTAACAAGCATGATTGTATTCTGCTCTGCCGCCAACACACACGAATGTACGGCTAACGTAAAATCAATGTGATTTCCATAAGTAAATTCTCGGTGTGGTGTAAATTGAATATAATGATATTGAATATAACAAGTTGTGCAAATATAATTATGGAAATGTATGAAATAAAATTATTATACACATACGTAACTCAGAGTATAGTTTAGTTACAAGATCTTATATTGATCCAAAAGGAATTTTGTGGGATTCTGCATAATTTATCAAACCGAGCGAGTAAAACCACTTACAAAAAAAACATCCCAAAAAGTAAAGCGTGCGATAACATGATGAGTAAATTTTGTTAAAAAAAAACTCAAGCAATAATTTTTGTGTTCGATAGACTGTGAAAATTGTATCATAAAAGAAACGTATCTTCTCACATTTTGGTTCCCACAAAGCTTACCCTTTCAAAGTGTTACCAGGAAATATCAATGCAGAAGGTTGACAATAGTGTCCTTGTTTTAGTTTCGAACCTTTAAGACGGGACTGTAAATATTATCGTCAGGAGAAAGTTTGCTAGTATCAAACTTTATCCGATCTTTAAGAACTTTAGAAAACTTTATCCGATTTTACTCCGATTTTAGAACAGTTGCGGAGCAATGGACAAAGTGCAAATAGCGTGAAAATACATACATAAATCTGGCATATTTATTACTGAAGGGGTAGGCAAAGATGAATGATGAAAACGTTTCGCCAATTTATTAGGTCTCATGTCATAGGTGGCGAGCCTATTGCAATCTATGAGGCTTGTAAATCGCACTGTATTACTAGGTGGTGTAAGATTGGGGATGGTAAAATTATTTGTATTCTAATATGCCGTAACCACACGGCATATAAAAATACAGCCCTTAAAATAATTTAGCATACATACATACATCAATCACGCCTAATCTCCTCGAAGGGGTAGGCAGAGGTAAATAAGCACCCTCATTTCGCCATTTATGTTAGGTTAGGTCCCATGTTTATATATGGCGGGCCTATTGCCATTTATCGGGCACATAAGACGCAGTACGCTGCTAGGTGATATAAGAGGAACGCTGCTGCCCAGTCCTCATCACTGTTTTATCCTTAGTCGCCTTGTAACGACACCCACGGGAGAGATTTAGGGTGGTGACAATTGTATTTTACCTATTCTTATAATTTACATACATATATACATAAATCATGCCTATATCCCCGAAGGGGTAGGCAGAGGTGAACTAGCACCCACGTGTCGCCAATTATGTCAGGTCCCATGTAATAGGTGGCGAGCCTATTGGCATTTATCGGGCACAAAAGTCGCAGTACTATTGCTAGATGGTATAAGAGGAACGCTGCTGTCCATTCCTCAACACTGATTTATCATTAGTCGCCTTGTACGACACCCACGGGACAGATTTTATAATTTAGCATTTTCATAAACCAACCTTCTGCCCCTGTTCATCCTGTGTCATCAGGGGCCGGCCTGATATATTACCTGTTGAGTAGCCCTTATTTTATCTGATACAGAAAAGATCTTTCAAAGGGGCTGTTGCCAAGGGACTAGGACTAATACCGACTTGGGTGATACAGAGATATATTAAGGTTTCTTACTAAATTTAGGTAGAGACACTGGGAAACCTGAACTCGCTTATAAATCTGGCTTTGGAGCGAAATTGTAGCCTTTGATTGATCATCGACTTTTCATTATGTGCAGCTTAAGTGCCTGTCTAGACTTCTCGTGTCCTGTGATGTGTAAGGTAACATCAACAGGTTGTGATGTTAGGAAAGACGTGTGAAATCGATTCTAGGAAGACGGCTTTAAAGTTGAATATCAATTAGAATAATTTTACGCTTTTTGTAGTCAATACTCAATTGTTTATTGCAATCATAATGTACAATAAGAACTTAAAGCTAGGCATTATGGCATTACGCATTATGGACCCTGTCGGGAACAGCAAAATATGTCTCATGGGTATTGATAGTACCATTATTGATTAACTATTTTTAAATTATATACATAAGTAGATTTTAAAGCCTATCATCTATCAGCCTATTGTCTAAGGTAATCTGTTGAATATACCCAATTTGTTTCGAAGGATGTAAGAGATTTACCAAATTGTACATTATTTATTATATGTGAGCATAAAATCAAATTGTCTTTAAACCTAAACCTCAAAAGTAATGCTGAATTATAAAGCTTAAAATATTAAATACTGCAAAATAAAATATTTCAGGTTTATCCGGCAAATCGTCAGCTTGAAATACAAGATAAAGAATCTTAATTAATATTTTGATTAAGAATAATAAATCGTAATTCATAACTGAGGAAAGGAAAGATTGGAAGGAAAGGGCTAGTGAAAATAAGTAAAATTCAATCACAGACCCAAGGAAGCAAACGAAAAATACAGTACTAATATAGAATTGTGGCAAATTTTATATCTGCTGTTGCTTTTAGTTGGTTCATAAGTTTCAAATATTTGTAAAACGTAATAATAATGTGTTTTATTGATAATTAATAATGTTTTACACTAGTAAAGTAATTTTCAAAGATTTTTAGATTGGCGAATTTCAAATTAATACACAAAATATTATCTTTGATGGACCGACAGATTTTTCACATCAATAAAAAAAATCTATTAGATATTATTACATACATAAATTACGCCTATATATCCCCAAAAGGTAAGGCAGAGGTGAATTCGCCCGTTTAGCCAAAATGAGGTTAAGGCTTATCCGACTTAATATTAAGTTAACCACTAAAAGAAACCCTTATCCCGGCGCATAAATAAACTTACGATTTTTGAATATTGTAATAGTTAAATACTTTTGATTTGTACATTTTATAAAAGTTAGAAAAACTATTACAAAGAAATTTGTGGTTAGAAAACGTTCGAAAAATATACCGATACCGGAGTTGAACCCGCGCCCTCCGCAATCCGGACACGTACAATGGTAATTTTTCAAACGTATTCTTACCACAATTCCCTTTTAAAAAATAATCAAAATCAAAATTCAACCAGTCCTTTTGAATTCTCAACTGATGATTGAGTTGAATACACAAAACTTGCTCCGAAGACTGCACTACTGAGAAACTTCGCCTTTCAGTTTCAGTGGCTTACAAACAACATTAATTTCGTCTCCCGCCACACTTTTGTAAGTAATAACATTTAAAATTTTCCAAGTCCTCGCTGAATATAATGGGTGCGACAATCTCGCCAGCTATGTTTAATGGTGCTTTTCCACCAGAGAAGTGCGAGGAAAATGTGTCGTACGATGGTTAAACATACAGACAGAGGCAATGACAAAGAGAAGAGCAAAAAGATTCATCGGAAATAGTTTTTGGGATCCAACGGAAATACAAAATAATATTTTGTGGGATCCAACAGCAAAAATATTAAAGTGGGATCCAACAAAAATTGTTGTGCTGAGTGAGCCTAGGAAAATGGAGCGATTCTATTGGTTCTCCTCAAACACATCCCTCGCAAGGCATCCTCGTATATCTCTAATGGGAAAGCAGCCTAAAGCAGTGTCTTAGCGAATGTTAATGTCCTGCGAAACTTCGGAAGCACTCGGCAAGAATCAGAAGTTACCTGAGGCATTGCTAATACTTGTTTCGTTTACTTCGCTATGCAAGCTTTGTGAGGATTTTGGAATCGTATCAGTCATACGAATGGTGGCAGTTCGAATGTTTAACAGTGCATACATAAATCACACCTATAAATATCCCTTGAGGGTTATCTTCTCCCTCCCCTGTTCCCAGTCTATCTGGGGTCGGCGCAGTATGTTTCCTCTTCTATTCATATCGGTCAGACGTCATCAAGCCATCCACTCCCTTTTGATTCATATCATCAATCACACCGTAAAGGTGCTAGTGATGAATGAATTACTAGAAAAGAGACGGAACGGACCATGTTGATAGACCGATGAACGGAGAGACCGATTGGAATGACAACATTCCAATCCAATCCATACTGCTGAAAGTTTTGGGTACTGCCTGTTGGTGTCAGGCGGCCCTTGACCTTTGAGGCTTACGCAGAGGTGAATTAATAAAATATAGAGCCTGGCTTAAATAGCAGAGTTTAATTTACATAAATCAATAAAGTACATTAACAAAATCAAATCATTTAATATCTTTATTATAACAGAATTGTTGTTTAGAAGGTAACCATGTCTGATTCATTCAGTCATCATATTTTGTTCAATGGTTCCGTTTCGAGTGTCACTTTAATGAAATTACTCACAAAACATCTACCAATCAAACAATCGGCCGATTTCTTATAAAACGAAAATAAGTCAAAATGCGGATCATCATCTTTGGATTCATATCATCAAGAAAATTGTTACCATTCATTTTTTTACTATTGTTCAGTACTTAATTGAAAAGTGAACTCTGACATATTTAAAAACCAGAACGACGGTAGCAGGAAAATTGGGAGCAAACAAAGCTAAGTTGAACACATTCGCGAGACAGCACCCTAATCTAACTAATCGCACCCGTAATTACGTAGCACTCGAGTCTTCCTAAGCACTCAACTTTTCCGTAGCACTCATAAACACTTTATAAGCCCAAATTATAAACACGCCTGCATCATATTTCTTAACTCCTATCGCGAGTTCCACAAAGACAAAGTTGTCTTCAATTTTCGTAGCTTTCAAAAGGCGATATTTCGAGTCTATTGAATCTTCGTGAATGATGCCAAGTTTGCTCACGACGACGCTCCGAGGAGTTTTGTTTCGGATAATAACGTTACAACGTTTGGCTTTAACTAGATAATGCAATTTACCGCGGAAGATGTATACGGGGGCTTGGGAAGGGATAAATCTTGGAGGAGGTAGTTAGCAGGAAATTTAATGGCATTGCTAAAAGAGGCCCTTTTAATTTCCGATTGTTATCCGCGCGATGTGTGTGGAGCCCTTTAAAATTGTGAATGCCTGATTTCCTGTAGTAATTTCATCGATTCCTCCCAGGAGTGTATTAAAAGTCGACTTAGGTAGTTTTTCCGGTGTAGCATCTGAATGGTGAATCAAACCACCAACAATAGGATACCCAAAAATGGTTGGTGTCAGGCTTTCGGTGGAAAGGGATATATAAAATAAAATAGAGCGCCGAGTAATGGGCAGCAGTATTTCTCTTAAACCACCCAGCAATATACTGGGATTTATGTTCCCGATAGATGGCACCTATTACATGGGACCTATCTTTACTGGCGAAAAGTAGGTGTTTAATTCACCTCTGCCTACCCCTTCGAGGTTAGGCGTGATTTATGTATGTATGATTTTCTGATAACAAGTTACGCTCGGGAACCATTAAAGAGCTTGTTTTGCCTCCAACAAGCTCTTTAATGGTTCCCGAGCGTAATGTCTCATCCGAAAACTCCACCGCAGCAAAGTGGTGAAAAGGAGAAGAAATTATAAATAAATTTCATTGTGCTTGTTAACTCACAAACTAATTTAATCCCGGGCAAACTCGCTTAGCAAACGTCAATGAATGCTTAAATTTTAATAGGCTATCTATTAATTGTACGAAAGTTGAGACCGTTAAAAAGGCTGTTTCGGGAATCCCCTACACGCGTTATGGCTTTTATGACCTTTTGACCTCTGGAGTATTCCGACACCACGTTAACCCTTGTTTTTAGTTTGATTATGTTCATTAGGGTTCTTTATTTTATGAAATCTCCCTTTTGCAGGGAAGGCAAAGGGATTTAGCCCATACAGCTATGTCTGAAATTTTACTTTTCTTGAATATTACATTAAAATATAGGTGTTACACATTTTAAGCCAACTAGGGAGTGCTTATCGCTAATTGAGTGGTAACAGAGTTCATGATGGCAACTGATGAGGTGGAGTAGAGACCACTGTAAAATTCTGAACGTCAAACACATCATAACACTTTAATTACAGTGATTCCTCATAATTGAACGGCAACACAGATCCTTATGCATCAAAATAACAATAACACCATTTTCACTGCACAAAGTCCACTCTGAAACAATTTTTCAATGGCACTTAACACTCCGTGGCGGTGTGGCGACGGCAGAGTAGAATACAATTGTCACCACCCCAAATCTCTCCCGTGGGTGTCGTACAAGGCGACTAAGGATCAATCAGTGATGAGGAATGGGCAGCAGCGTTCGTCTTATACCTACCACCTAGAAAAGTACTGCGACTTTTGTGCCCGATAAATGGCAATAGGCTCGCCACCTATTACATGGGACCTAGCATAATTGGCGAAGCGTGGGTGCTAGTTCACCTCTGCCTACCCTATAGGATATAGGCGTGAATTATGTATGTATGTATGTATGTACTTAACACTCCTTGACTTGCCATTTATGAAAAATAGATTATTAAAAACACATTTTTGATAGTTCCATTTTTGTCTACTTCTTGAAGTTAAGTATATTACACTCTACGTAATTTTTTTGCTTCTAGGCCAGCCTGGAAGACAATATAATTATTATGCAAAGTGTATTTAGCATAAAAATTTAACAAAATCTAATTAACAGTTTCAAATAATACAAAGTTAATGTTCTTTCGGAGCGATTATGCTAAGTACATTATGCAAAACGAAACTCACAGAGTAAAAATTATGGCAGACAGATTGAGGCCATTAACTTTTGTTTTTGAAGCACAAGCTTATTTAAATATTTTCTTTCACTTAATTGTTTATCGATCGATGAAGCGGCGGAGGGAGGGGAAACCAACGCTACCAGAATTGTCGATGAAATCTTTCTTTAATTCGACAGAGACACCCCCTATCTCTCCCGGGGGTGTCGTACAAGGCGACTAAGGGTAAATACAGCGCCGAGTAACGAGCAACGGCGTTCCTCTTATGTTATTTATGTACGAAACGTTTTCCTGTCTGCTTCTTCCAGTCTTCTCTGTCAGACGTGAGCTCAGCATGGACTCACCTCTTTCTCATATAATATCTTTCCACACCATCCATTCATCGCTTTTTCAGTCTTCCTTTAATATCGATGGAATGCTCACATGGAAGGTGAAGCTCGATTCCATCTTCAGCCCTTATCGTCAGTTACCATCAGGTGAGATGAAGGGCAAGAGTTTCCCTGTCTAACATAAAAAAAAATGGAATGGAATTCTATGGTAACTATCGCCTTGAGAATTTGACGGTTGTTACGTCCGGTGGATTAGTTCATGTACCGGGTCATCGACCTCATTTCGCGAGTTGCCAGCACAATGCCAAGTCAGTTGCAATTTGCAGCGGATCGTGCTTAGAATGTCAAAGTTCATTAGCCATGTCGCGAATTGGCATGAAACACTGCAGCGATAATAATTAAGTTGAGCCTGAACAGACGGAAAGTTTCGTGGCACTTTATTTTTGTTAGTTGATCTGTCTTGACGTCTCAATCTGGTGGCGTAAGGTTAAAACTACAATGACTTATCATTCTTACATATATAAATTACACTTTTCACAAATTTAGTTAGGTCCCATGTAATATTGCCATTTATCGGGCACATAAATCGCTATATATTGCTGGGTGGCATTACACATCGCTGTACGAAATACGTGCTATCTGAGGTATTTTGTTTTATCGCCCTTGGCTTATAATCTACTATTATGTCACCCCTTGAACAGGAAATGGGATTTTCCGTCAGCTACTCGTACGGAAAAGTCCACTTTCTGGTTAAGTGTGACATAAATATATTTTTTGGTATTATTGGAACAAAAATTCTCTTAAGGGTAACATGTTTTACTTCATAAATTGGCACAGTAAGCTTTTCAGCGTCTTTCCCAGAGATCCCTGGCACATCGCAACGAGTCCCTTTAGCCGTCCCAGGGGACTCGGTGAGATGAGTAATATGTGCGGTCTATTTAGGGACTATTTCGCAGTATTATTCCGAGAAACATTTCGATTTGGGCCGGGCTAATCCTGGAGTGCTGGCATGGGGTCATATGTAACCTTTTTTATTCAACTGCCGTCCGATTCCAAACCTCCCGAGTAAATGTCACCTTGTAAAATTTTCTCTATATTATTTTCAGTAAGTTTTGGGGTTGAAAGAGATTGATGTGAGGATTATTGTTAGTGTGTTATTCGAACATCAATAATAATAAATATGAGGTCAGAATGATGGTGACGATGATGAAATCAAAATGAAATATCTAACAATAATTAAATAAAACTTAACCTGATTTGGAAAATATTTGCGAGATCGCCAATAACAAATCTCTCTCTCAATAGTAAAAAATGTTCAGTGCATAACAGTGTCACAGTCAGAATAAATTCCATGGATTCACCGTGCGGGTGCCGGGTCCATAGTGTAGCAGGGAGGGAATTCAGAGGCAGCGCTTGGGACTTGTGACCCTAGTGTAGGTTTAGGGGGGACCCTTCACAACATTTCAACAATCACCTTCGCTATTGCAACTTTTCTCTGTGCCCAGCCAAATTTGGTAGGATTCTCTGAAAGCCGCCTTCGACATACGTTATAGAACTTACGAAGGCTCTAGACACGCCAAGGTCTTTTAAAAATGTAATGTTCTTTTCTTTCTGCCCTGTTCCCAGCTTATCTGGGGTCGGTGCAGTATGTTTTCCCCTCCATTTTTATGATTCATCTTTTAATCATTTTATATAAAATAAAGTAATGGAATGTACAAAAACACATTATGTAATGTTACTGTGCCCTAACATCTATCATTTGTTTTTAAAACCTAATTTATCTTTTGTCCTACCTACAAACACAGTAAGGCAATAAATGTTTTGAGTTTGGGTTTACACAGGGATGCCCCTCGCTCCACAGCATACCTCTCTCTCTCACCTCTACAGCATACAATCAATTTTGTATGCTGTAGAAGTAGGAGTTGGTTTGTGAAGTCAAAGTAAAGTCAGATATTTTCAGACGCGATTCGATTCAATTCTAATTTGCCCGCGATCAAGAAACCGCCCGCCGCCGCCCGTACGCCGACTGCGCAACCTTAAAATTCAGATCACGTTTTATTCGGTGACTTAATGAAAAAGTCAACAAATTGTTTTCCTTTCAAATTGGACCGGCAATGAAAAATACACTCTCCGCCCCCAGCTGTACGGTGCACAATTAAAATTAGAGTGCGCGCTTTACGTCTGGTCGTTGCGTGGCTTTTACGGCCAGTTATATGGGCCCCAGTTAAAACTCTTCGCCGCTGATAGAAAATGATTGCCCGCTTTTATTGTGTTTATCTTTATGCCGTTAGCCGTGGCTTTTTCTATAAAATACTTTTAGAGCTATTGGGTGTCTTGATTCCGTGGCCTCAACGAGAGGACGAGGTCCTTTGAGCTGGATATTTTAATTACCTATCTTTCTAGGTCGCATTAAGGCTGTTTCTTGAAAGAAAACTGTTTTAATTTTATTTTAATTAAATTTAAATTAACCCGGTAGGCATCTACCCGGATTGCAGGGTTTCTTTCTTGATTTATAAACACAATTTTCTTCGCAAAAGAGGTCAGAAAAAAGTTAATTTTTTTACCTGCCATTCCTTTTTATTTTTTTTCAGCACATAATTTCTAATTCCAATGTTGATTTTAATTTCTAAAAATCCCTTCACGACAAGTAGAACGTCTGAGCCGAGGTCCACCTTTAGAGGCTAGTCGTATAGGAGAAACGATGCTGCGAATTACTCTTTGCTGTTTTAACTTTAGCCTTGTAAGACACCCGAGATAGAGATGGAGGTGGTGACACTTGTATTCTGCTCTGCCGTCACCACACGGCCAAGGTTGTCACCTTCCCCAAAAACCCTCTAGATGGTGTAAAGGTTCCTAGACCACTACTAGGTACATAACAAGTGAGCCAGTTGAACAAATAAACTTCTGAATGTAAAATACAAATGTGAACTCGAGTTAGTACACTCTAAGACACATTAAACGTACAGGCCCTTAGAAGGCGAGCTCAAAGCGGTAAAGTTTTAACGTGGCGACAAGGAGCTTGCTCGTTAGAGCCTCTATTTCCTGTGTGTGTCGACCTGGCAATACCGAGATAAAAAATCGGATTTTTTTTTGTGAAAAAATAGAAAAACTCTTACACGCCTACGTAGTGACGTCATTTAACATTAATGATTACTTTAATAAAAGAAATGTATGTATTAAATATTTAAAAAAATGATTACTCTTCTACTTAGGGATGTGATTTAGCATTATTGGTTACTAATTACAAAATAAAACTCGTACTTAGATACGCCTCTTCTTCTTCCTGCCCTTAGCCCGCTCTAAGCGGGGTCGGCACAACATGTCTTCTTCTTCCACTCCTTTCGATCCTTCACCAATTTCTCATCCACTCCTCTCGCTATCATGTCCTCCTTTACACAGTCCATCCATCTCTTCTTTGGTCTTCCTCTCCTTTTACGTCCTTCCACGTTCATGCCTAACATTCTTTTGCCAACATAGCTTTCATCTCTTCGCATAACAAGACCAAACCATCCCAGTCTATTACTCCGCAGTCTCTCTGTCACTGGTGCTACTTTCAAACTTCCCCTGATATACTCATTTCTTATCTTATCTCTCCGTGTCACACCACACATCCATCTTAACATACGCATCTCTGTTACATGCACTCTTCTTTCATCAGTCTTCTTTATAGCCCAACACTCTGATCCATACATGACAACACTTAGATACTCCATTTAATATTAATGATTACTAAATAAAAAAATGCTCTAGACCTTTGAAAGGAATAGTGGCTAATCGTTCAGTGTAAAATAATTTATTTATTTATTTAATTAAACACAACCTTTACAGGTTTAGTACCTAAAGCGAGTGTGTAGTTAAAGATAAATATACTTATTGATAAGTATATTGTACAGGAGTGGCGTGGCGTGAAAGAACAAGTTAGGCAAGCCACAACTATATGAAGCCTCTTATGGTTTAAGCATTAACTTTTAACACCGCCTGCTAGGACACGGCTACAACTGTTCAACGCCATCTAGTGACGAAGCGGAGAACTACGTTGCCACTTTTGCGTGCTTGTGCTTTGTTTTATACAGCCAGAAAGACGATTCAACCCGGTCCGGAGCGGCTTGCAGGAGCGGCGCACGACCGCGATATTGAGTGCAGTTCACAAAAGAAATTCCGCTTTTATGGCTATTGCAATAAGATCTAAAATATTTACTTTTGACGGAACTTGTTTTCGTGGGAGTTTATTACTAATGTGTGCGTGTGTCGTAGTGTATCGATGCATAAGCGCGTAGGCTGCCGAAATGCCGGCTTGATGCTGGCTTGTAGGCAAACTTTAGGTACTATTTCGCGTTGCGTGCGCCTGACAAGACTACGCTTGTCTGTGTGCGTGCAGGCGCTGTATAGCAGGCCTCCATAACTCGATATTTAGCGAGTTAGTTGAAGGAATCTAGAGAGCGGGAGCGAATTGTATGTACCTGTGTTGCATATTGTTTCGCGCGCGTTTAATACTGTTATGATAAGATTATATTGATGGATTTTTTTTATTTGCTTATAAAATGGTATTGTACTTGAATTATGGTAATGATTTTTTTATGCTCGCTCGTTTGGTACGGCTGTTGGGAATCGGGTTATATGGACGCTCCGCCACTGTTGTACAGCCAACCGCACGTCAGACCAGTACAAACTATCAAACCTCTCCAATCGTTACTAATACAATATTCAAATTGACTAGATAATCCGACAGCCGGCACCAACTCTACGCGCCGCTGACCGTACAATAGGCGAATCTAGTGAGCTCACCCATCGTGCAAGTAAACAAATCTTTTTTCTCTGCCATGTCGTTGAGAACACGAAGCGCGCGCATGAGCGGCGCTTGTTGCAGCAGGTTGGTGCGCGCGCGCGACACCACCAGCAGCGGCTGCCGGCGCCGGCGCCCCACGTACTCGTCCGGGACACCAAACCGCACGATCTCCAGCACCCGCGGGTTTTATACAGTACCCCTTAACACTTTAAGCAAGTACATAGCGAGAGCCACTTCTCTTCTTACTTCCTGCTTGTAGTGTAATTATAATGTCCAGTTGCTCTTAGACTGGGGATTCGTTTCTGTCTGAACCATTGAGGGGGGTAAATGGAAATATTTATGCCATGGATTTATTTATGCTGAGGTCAATAAACCTTTGCCTTAACCTTTGGGGACATAGGCGTGATTTAAGTGTGTATGTATGTAATTTAAAAAATCTCAAATTTCCGTATTGTGTTTTTAAAGACATTTCATGTAAAACTGTTGATGCCAGTTACTTATTCCGATAATAATTGTTTAGTTCTTAGTCCAAAAAAGCGAGACCTTACCTTTTTATTAAGACCCGAGGTGTTAACAGTGATTGAGACCCGCCAGCTAAACTCAAACGAAGGTACAAAGTAGGGCAATCAGTCCAGTCGTGCGTCAGCCGTCGGCCCGAACGGACGTCCGACTCTCACCCTTTGAAATCTCTTACACACGCTCCCAGCGTACTACGTAATATTTGAACAACGATATTTTACTTCGGCATTTTCTCTAATTTGTTGATTTTTCTCATATCACATGGCAAATATTTACGGACTAACAACTAAAAATACAAGTTGCTGTCGAATACACTAGGAAAATGCTACCTATTCTTACACAACTCTGTTCACTATTCGATTTTAATTTTAACAGTATATAAATGTTAGAAAAATTAGTACAAAGATTTTGGTGGTTAGAAAAAGAATTTCGAAAAATTATGATCTTGAGGCGGGAATCGAACCCGCGTCCGCTGCTATCCGGGCAGGTGCCTGACCGCTCGACTTGTGTCTTGGGTGGCCGAGCGATTTCGATTCCCGCCTCAAGATCATAACTTTTCGAAATTCTTTTTCTAACCACCAAAATCTTTGTACTAAGTCTGTTCACTTCAAAATTTAAAGGTAGGGCGCCCAAACCGAGCAAACTGCTTAAAACGAATACTTTTGTGCATAAAATTGTTTCTATATCGGGTATATAGAAATGCCGTATGGTGACGGCAGAGTAGAATACAATTGTCACCACCCCAAATCTCTCCCGTGGGTGTCGTACAAGGCGACTAAGGATAAATCAGTGGTGAGGAATGGGCAGCAGCGTTCCTCTTATACCTACCACCTAGCAAAGTACTGCGACTTTTGTGCCCGATAAATGGCAATAGGCTCGCCACATGGGACCTAGCATAATTAGCGAAGCGTGGGTGCTAGTTCACCTCTGCTTACCCCTTCGGGGATATAGGCGTGAATTATGTATGTATGTAGAAATAATAATTATTGTATGCATTCCATCTTATCACAATTTGTCGGAACAAATATAACATTATTATTATAGCGACAGATTTTGCTGACGGCAGATTTTGCAGACGGCAGAGTAGAATACAGTTGTCACCATCCCAAATCTTTCCCGTGGGTGTCGTACAAGGCGACTAAGGATAAATCTGAAAATGATTAGGAATGGGCAGTAGCGTTCCTCTAGTACTGCGACTTTTGTGCCCGATAAATGGCAATAGGCTCGCCACTAGTACATGGGACTTGATATATTTGGCGAAACGTGGGTGCTAGTTCACCTTTGTCTACCCTTTCCGGGATATAGGCGTGATTTATGTATGTAGATTTTGATAAGATGGTGGTAGCTGGCCAGGCGGACTTGAGAAAAGTCCCACGACCAACCAAAATATAACAAACATATGTACACGGTTTGGTGGTAGGACTTTTGTACTCCCTTGGGGATCTCTGGATCTTAATTCCGGTGGACGAACCCCTAGATCACGGAGGCGGTTAAAAGTTGCTAGTGATGAATGAATGTAGTGGAAAGCAATAGTTCCTGTGAAGAGACTGCCTGACGACACCGACCCTTCCAAGATGGACAGGTACCCAAACACACTTTTAATTTATTTGACAAAGTCTAATGAACATTTTGTATGCAATCAGCGAATACTTTCAGAACACTCTACGTGAATGTTATTCTAACAGTCTAGACAAATTGATTGATTGCGGGACGAAAAATGTGATTTGCTCTAAAAATAATATTGAGAATGTAATCTGTTTCCAGTCAGACAGAAACAGCTGTGATAATCGCAACGTATTACGAGTAACAACATTTTGTAAGTGTCAAAAGTTAGTTCTATTTTGATTTGATTTTAATTTGAACATTATACTTTATATGACTTTTTATGACCACAATTTTCTTCGAATATTCATACATAGACATACTATACATAATTGTCACGCCTTTCTCCCACGTGGGTGAGAGATCACTTCTTTCCACTTGCTACGATTCTTACATGATGTGGCAGAGAGGGGAGTCATTGGCAGCGCCTGAGACTTATGACCCAAGTGTAGGTTTACGGGACCCATTCACAACTATTCGTAATTAAAATTATTCCCTCGAAGCGAGAACCTTTCCGTGTGGAAGCAAAAACGATATTAAGAATGCTCCGTGCTACGTACGGCATAAGCCAGGCTGTAAAACATCTGGAAATACGTGGAGGTTAAAGAAATTACATTTCCCCTTACAGAAGCCGTCCCTCTCGCTTCACGCCCCGGATTCAACGAAACGTATCGAACATCTGCAGCCGAAAAATCCCATAACGCTATAAAATAATCCCTTTCTTTAAGAACCTTGATGTTGTCTGGGTATCAATTTCAAAGGGAATTTTGAACTGCACACTAGACGATTTCGGTAGGTAGCTATCCAAATTTGTCGGGTAATATACCCCTACAAATTTGGGAGACTCAGAATTGGAGATCAGACAATGCTATTATGAACGGTGAAGATCCTAAGGGCTTAATCTCCAAGTAGTCGAGTGGTTGTCTCTCACACCTTGGCATCACGCCGAATGAATGGGAGTGACGCAAATCGACTTCTAGTATAATTTCTCTGGGCAAATGATTATTTACCATTGGCGCAGGTCATCTAGTGTGTTACAAGTAGTTTTCTTCATTGCAGCTTCTGAATTATTTGGGGATGGTGCCATAATAAAATCGCTGTCGGATGTATTGCAAGAAAAAGGCAACTGAGAAAATGCTGAGCACAACCGTGTGTCCTAAATTTTTAAGGAATTCGCTAGCGCAGTGGCACAGCGCGCTTGGTCTACGATTGCGTAAACTAAGCAATTTCTCTAAGGCCGGTCATAGGATGGGTGGCCAAAAAAATATAATCTCTCTCCTCCGTGCTTCGGAAGGCACGTTAAGCCGTTGGTCCCGGCTGCATCTGCAGTCGTTAATACCCACCAACCCACACTGGGCCAGCGTGGTGGGTTATGGCCCAATCTCCCTATATTCTCCCATCCATAGGGAAGGCCCGTGCCCCAGCAGTGGGGACATTAAAGGGCTTGTGATGGTGATGATGATGAATTGAACTTGTAAAACTTGCGTTGGTTACCTGTGAATACGGTTTGGTGCCCATTGGACCTTCAAATTTCGACTCATAGGCAAAAAGAGCCCATTGGACCTCATTTAGAATACGGTCCATTCGATCTCCTAAAAACATTACACCTGTATACCTATGCGCGGGTAATATCTGTATACCTATGCGTCGCGTAAACGCGCCTAGTCTGCGAATCCGCCCACTCAGCTCCGAGTTAATTGTGTCCCACCTGTCTTGATTTTTATATAAAGCCCTTGGCAGTGAATGTGTTAATTAGGGATTTCAAAAAAATATTCCCCAGTTACGTGTTGAGCTCAGAAAGAAATGTGTCGGCACATTATAGGTATCAAAGAGCTGTTTGCTTAAATAAATAGGAGCGTATCGCGAGAACTCCCCAGATTACAGTTCAACCTACTTTGATAAACTTTATAGGGTTGGCAGTGATGCTGAATTCAAAATAATTTTTTTATGTATTCCAATTTAAACCTTTGTTGTGTTGTTAGAGTACCTGGAAATAGCAATGGTTTCCGTCTTGATAAAGACACGTTTGTGATTATGAACGGATTACGAACCTACCGAAAGTCATATTTTATATCATTCATCCTGAATGTGGCCGCCGCCCCCCAATTACATTAACCTTACATATCTAACGAGGTAGGGCATGGTAGGGCAAATATATGATTTTTCAGATTTTATCTGAGCAACTTATTTTGCAATAATATTTTTTTTATCTCTGCTGCATTGCGATTTTGTTTAATTCGTCTTTTTTTTTTTTTTTACACTCACACCTATCATCTAGCCCAAAGTAGCCTAAGCACTTGTGTTATGGATACTAGATGACGGACATATTTTTAATATAATTATGTATATAAATGTTGAAAATATACTACATAAACATTTACACAACCATGACTAGAGAACAAACATTTATGGTCTTCACAAAGTTTGCCCCTACCAGGATTCGAACCCGGGACCTCTTGGCCAATACCCAGCAATCTGAACATTCGACCAAGGCGGCCGTTTTCACAGCCAGACATGCCGACACACGACAGGACATGGTCGTATAAGCCTTATGAATCTTGTAACGCCCCGTGTGGTGACGGCAGAGTAGAATACAATTTGTCACTATCCCCAATCTCTCCTGCGGGTGTCGTACAAGGCGACTAAGGGTTAAGACAGCGATGAGTAATGGGCAGCAGCGTTCCTCTTATACCACCTAGCAATATACTGTGATTTACGTGCCTGATACATGGCAATAGGCTCGCTACCTAATACATGGGCCCTATGCTAATTAGCTAAACGTGAGCGTTGATTCACCTCTGCCTACCCGTTCGGAGATATAGGCGTGATTTATGTATGTATGCTACTTGATAGTTCTTCCACTAGTAGACCAAAATAAAAGTCAATCAGATTTATTTGAAAATTGTTCTCTTTTACTTTTGGGGTACAGCCCTGGCGGACGGAATTTATTTACAATTTTCCTTATGAAATACCCCGAACTGCTCTCGAGGAATTTATTGGTGGACTTTGCCGGAGTAATTCGGAGTTTCTACTTCTTACCGAGTCTAGTTTCGGTCGAATGGGGAGGTATTTAATAAAATTTTACACATTTTAGAGCACTTAGGGCGGGTACATTAAGAGTGCTTTTATTTTAAATAAATACTTATTTCATCACGTTTTAGAAATGGAAAGAAGTTTTATCTCGAAATTGTAGAGCTCCTTAAAATTTAAGAGAAGATTACTAGATAGGTTTCCACCTAGTAAATTTACAACTAAAATTATATTTCTAAAATGACAGTACGAGCTGTATGGTGACGGCAGAGAACACAATTAGTATTATTGTCACGACCCTTACTTTCCTACAAGGCGACTAAGATTTAAGAAATTAACGATGAATGGTCAACAGCGTTCCTGGTGCATTATTAAGTCACTCCCATTATAAAGTTCCCGGTGAATGGCAATAAGCTCACCTCTTAATAAATGGAACATGCCATAAGCTGGCGAAATGTGTGTGTCAATACACCACTTTTCACATAACTTGAAAATAACGTGATTTGTGTCCGCCTCTACGCTGGAATCGCGTAATTTCCTGTAAGGGCTGTTTTGATTCCCACATTCCGTAAGTTCGTCGAGCCTATTGCCATTCGCCTTCACATTCTCATTTCCCGCCATGTACGTATTTACTCTCGAAACTACCCATTTTAGGCGGTATACCCGCTTTAGGCTGCCTTCCCCGCGGACACTCGTTATTCGTGTCCAATTTCTTACTGCCGCTCAACGAATACAGAGCTCCATAAAACCCTTCTTACGCTTTTATACTTATCGGATGACGTCATAAAATCCATAACTAGCACATCGTAAAACTAAGCAGTTTAGAATTTTTCCATACAACCCTAATAACCGCTTTACGATACGCACGCGAAGAGAATGTATCCGAAAGTATTATTCAATGTAGGCATCGCGGATATTTCGGGCATTTGATCTATGGGTCCTTATTGAGTAAGGGGATATCGTTACGTCAATTTGGTTTATGATTGTCGTAAAGTGACCGAAGGGTTGAGTTTTTTTATTCTGACTCAATAATAAAACTAAATTGGCAATGCGAAATTATCTTTAAATTTTGTCCGATTGAAGACAATAGGGTACTTTTATAGCGTTTAAGAAACAAAAATAAAGAAGTCAACGAAAAACGCCGACATATTTATTCTTCATAATTCAGTTTTAATTTTGTAATTCAATACAAAGATTTTGGTGGTTAGAAAAAGAATTTCGAAAAATTATGATCTTGAGGCGGGAAGATCATAATTTTTCGAAATTCTTTTTCTAACCACCAAAATCTTTATACTAATTTTACTAACATTTATATAATGTTAAAATTAAAATCAAATAGTTTGTAATTCAATTTAAAAAAAAAAGTCTTTTTAAATCAGTTCAATGTGTAAAACGCCACTGCGCTATCGAGTTCCTCGGTTAATCCACCTCGACAAGGTTAAATATCATCACCATCACCAGCCCTTTATTGTCCCCACTGCTGGGACACGGGCCTTCCCTATGGATGGAAGAATATAGGGAGATTGGGGCATAACCCACCGCGCTGGCCCAGTGCGGGTTGGTGGGTATTAACGACTGCAGGTGCACCCGGGACCAACGGCTTAACGTGCCTTCCGAAGCACGGTGGAACTCGAGATAAAAAATGTATGGTCACCCATCTAATTGTTCGATTTTAATTTTAACATTATATAAATGTTAGAAAAATTAGTACAAAGATTTTGGGGTTAGAAAATGAATTTCGAAAAATTATGATCTTGAGGCGGGAATCGAACCCGCGTCCGCTGCTATCCGGGCAGGTGCCTGACCGCTCGGCCACCCAAGACACTAATTAACTTGCCGAAATTCTTCCAACCTTTTACACTTCACGTTGTAATCCAACGGGTACCCTCGCAATGTAGAAATCTTTTTCTAACCCCAAAATCTTTGCACCCATCTAATTATCAGATTTAGCGAACTTAGGTTGAGCTTAGCTTAGTTTACGCATTCGCAGGCCAAGCGCGCTATGCAACTGCGCTACCAAGCGCCTCTAAATTTCAATCCGCTTAAATATTAATGTAAGTTAATTATTGTTAGGGCCTGTTTCACAATCGACAAGTTAGTTTGAAGTAGCTTACTTTGCAGTTCAATTGACATATATTTCATATTACAACTGTCAAATGATCTGCGAAGTAAGCTACTTAAAACTGACTTGTCGATTGTGAAACAGGCCCTTAATGTTATATTTCTTTTTTTTTGCCAAATAAACTATAATTAATTCATTCATTCATTCAATTAGGCACGTAAAAATGTTTTCCCAAAAAAAATTTGATCGTAACACAAAAATATAGACACAGCGCACGCCGTTTCCCCACATTCACTTGACACATATACATATAAGAAGAGTAGAAACGTGCCTAATTGAAAATATTACGAGGGAATTTTTATTCCGGCGCAAAATCTAAATTTTGGCGCACAATGCGCGGAGGAGGAGCATTCCCGCGATTACACGCCATAAGACCCCGTTCAGATGTACGCGCGATTGAGACGCGTTTCGTTATTACATTGCTCGCTATTAAGCAGAATATACTACTAATAATGCCTCATAGCGAGCAATGTATAACGAAACGCGTCTCAAACGCGCGTACATCTGAACGGGGTCTTAAAGAGCTCCTTTGACTCCCGCGTCGCGTAAATAATACGAGAACGGTGTCGTATTTGGCAAATGACGTTCGTATTAAGGAATCTGACACTGCTAGGGGCGCATCGTTCGTGTGTCTCAAGGCTGGTATTCACTATTTACATACATACATAAAACACGCCTATATCCCCGAAGGGGTAGGCAGAGGTGAACTAGCACCCACGTTTCGCCAATTATGTTAGGTCCCATGTAATAGGTGGCGAGCCTATTGCCATATATCGGGCGCAAAAGTCGCAGTACATTGCTATTGCTAGGTGGTATTAAAGGAATGCTGCTGCCCATTCCTCATCATTGATTTATCCTTAGTCGCCTTGTACGACACCCACAGGAGAGATTTGGGGTGGTGACTATTGTATTCTACTCTGCCGTCACCACACGGCTATATTTGGCAAATGACGTTCGTATTAAGGAATCTGACACTGCTAGGGGCGCATCGTTCGTGTGTCTCAAGGCTGGTATTTACTATTTACTGCCCTGGTTATTGTTTTGGAGAAAATTTTTGGTTTAAATTTACTTAAAACTTCCAAGTGGGTCTGGGAGTTAAGAAAACAAATGTGTAATGTGCCAGCCCCGCTCACCTCAGGCGTTAGTTAGTTTTGCTGGATTTTTCCGCACTTACCCCCGAATACAGAAACGCTACTTAAATTTAGAGGACTGCTTAAAAAGTTAAGTGGACACTACCTGTCAGAATTTGTATAGAAAAACGTCAATTTTGACAATACTTAAATGTTAAGCGGGACTCAAACTTTGAATAGCGTTTCTGTATTCGGGGGTTAGCCCCCTGATTGGGTCATTGTGTGTCGTCAAATACTCTGATACAACGTATATGACGAATATCTAAACTGTTTCACCCGTCATTTTTTATAACTGGTTTTTTGCTTCGCTCTAATTTGTGTACTTATATACTGATTTTAGTTGTATATACTGAATACTAGTAATTTAATATTGGGGCTGGTTCCCCAAGTGGCCTCCAACCTCCCCTTCAGCCACCCCGAACCTCGCATCTGGTATTACCAACTTTCTAACTAGTCGAGCGCATCGACTTCTGATACAACTGGTAAACATCACATAACTGGTAATCTGATAACGCATGCACTGATAATTAGAATTCACTCACCGATGGTTCTCTCGCGCCGGTCGCCTCGCTAACAAGCCGCCGCGGGTCGCGGCCAACCGCCCAGCCATCATTAAAAACAAATTTTCACCTACCCTCGAGACGTTCTCATAATTTTAATACTTTTGGTTCGCCTTTCGCGACACTCCCACCAGGGAAAAAATGAAAACAAATTTTAATTCGAACGTTTATTTATTAATAATCTTCAGTTTACTCTGCGCGTAGTTGATTATCGTTACTATTTAAATTCTGATTGCATGAATAACACGAACTAATTAAATAATCGGGTCATCAACTGAGTTGTCCACTTCTTAACCCTTTCTCTAGCCTTGATTGCTGATGCTCTGGTCAGACGTTTGTTGGTCCCAACTATTGCTTGGATGGGACTCTCTGAATCGCAGCTGGGTGCTGGATCACTGATATGAGTTTCTTTCGAAACTTTATTATTATCGGAGATGTCATCGCATTGATTATCTACAGACACAATTTTGATTTGTGGTTCTTTACGTTGGATTCTGGTATTGTTTGATAAGGGTTCGACGATAACCTGATCATCGATTTCAAGCGGGTAGAGATGACCTATTGAACGAGTCATTATCTCCCCTGTGGATAGTTTTACTTTGGCTACCCTTACTTGACCATCGGAACCCTTAATCAACTCTGCTATATTTCCAACTCTCCAGTGTGCTCTATTACCATCAGACTTTAACTGTACTTCTTCTCCTAATTTTGGTGCTCTGTTGACCACTACCCTTGGCTGGTGATGCCGGTCAGATCGCTCACGTAAACTAGTTAAATATTGATTTCGAAACATTTTTGCAAACTCTGATAAAATGGTTTGACCTCGTTTCCAACCTTCAACGACATTAGTTTTGGTAACAGTTGCCGTTTCCAGAAATTCACGATCGGAAGTGAAAGTTGTTACTGGTCCACCTACACGTAAGAAATCCACAGGCGTAAGTATGTGTTCTAATTCCGTACCCACAACTGTCAGGGGTCTGGTGTTTACGACAGCTTCAATTTCTTTCATAATTGTATATAGCTGACTGTGATTTAATAAATGTTTATCTAAAGTCCTCTTCATACTGTGCTTAACTAAACCTATCAACCGTTCGTAAAATCCTCCAAACCATGGGGACAACTCCGGAATGAATTTCCATCGCAAGTTGTTCTGGATACAATAATTAGAAGTGAGAACTTCTGCAGTGAGTTTAAATTGGGTGGCATTATCTGATATAAATAACTGAGGTAAACCTCTTACAGCAACAAACCTCCTTATCGCTAATAAACATTCTTCGGTTGATAAATCTTTAACTACCTCTAAATGTATGGCTCTGATTGTGAGACATGTGAAGAGACATACCCAGCATTTTTCTTTAACCGAATCAATTATTATAAGAGGTCCAAAATAATCCAGACCGGTAAAAGCAAATGGCAAACTAAGTTTCACTCTCTCCGCTGGTAAATCAGGCATTGCGGGTAACTTGAAAGGTCCTCTTCCATACTTTACACACTGAGGACATTTCCTTATAATTTTCTGAACGGTTGATCTCCCGTGAGGGACCCAAAATCTTTGTCTAACAAGAGCTAGTGTATGAGAAACCCCGACATGGTAGTTTTTCTGATGTATATTGTTTATTATATTATGCGTAAATTCTGAATTCTTAGGCAGTAGTATTGGTTCTTTCTGACTCTGTGTTAACTCTGTATTTTTAAATCTTCCTTTGCACCTAAGAATGCCATCTTGACCCTTATACAAACGTAGTGATCTTGATAAGTCCGTTACAATACCTTTAACTTCTTGTGGAAAATATATTTTCTGTATTTTTAAAATAGTTTTGGTCTCGTCATCTAACTGGTATTGATTTTCTGTTGTTGTTGGTTCTGGATTACATACCTCAAGTTCTATGCCTGATACTGTTGAATTATCAGTAATTATATTACTCGGAAGACCCTCTACAGCCGCAAAAGATTGATTTACGTCTATTTCATTCGAATATGTAGGCCACTGGCCTAAATCACGCATTAGAAAATCTGGACCTTTGAGCCATCTATTATATGAATCTACACTGTCTGATCGAGTACCCACATCAGATGGATTAAGTTTAGTTGGAACATATCTAAATTGCAAAGCTTTATTTTGTTTTATCTCAGTAATTCTGCGTGAAATGAATGGTGGAAGTAGTTTTTCTGATTTATACCAGCTTAAGACTACTTGACTATCAGTCCACAAAAATTGAGCTCTGATTTTCAATCGTAAAAATTTAAGAACGTATTTTAAGAGTCTGCAGCCAATGAGAACTCCCAGCAATTCTAGTCTTGGAATTTGTAAATTATTTTGTTCCTTTAACGGCACTAGTCTAGACTTGCCAATAATGAAATTTACAATATTACTAGTGCCTAAAGAGCTACGTAAATAAATTACTGCGGCATACGCCTCTAAGGATGAGTCGGTAAAACAATGCAGTTCATATTCAATAGAATGATTTAAAACTTCTCTGTGTGTACTTCGCGCATAATACCTATCAACCCGAATCTTATTTAAATAAACAAACTTTGATGTGATCTGATACCATTCCTTAATTAAGTCGTCATTTAATTTGACATCCCACTTAATCTTCTCTTTCCATAATTTCTGAAAAAATAGTTTTGCTGGGAGCATCACCGGCACTGCAAGACCTAAAGGATCGTACACTGAAGCTATAATTTTTAATATATCTCTTTTTGACTGAACTTCATTGTTATGGCTAATATCAAAGCTGAATTTCAAAAATAGTTGATCTTTATGTGTATCCCAAAGCAAACCTAGAACTTTTACATCCTTTTGACGCTCCGCGCGAAATTCATTTGGTATAAATGTAATTAGTTACATTACATTACAATTTGAATCCCACTGTCGTAAATTCATTGATAAACTATTAAATGACTGTCTGCAGGCACTATATAAATCTTTGGCTTCTGAAATAGTTTTTGCACCTGTTACTATATTATCTACGTATATATCTTCAGCTATTTGCGACAAAATGCTGCAATTTGATTTTACTAAGTGAAATCTGATTGTTGCGTTCAGCAAGAACGGACTAGATATGACGCCAAATGGGACTCGACAAAAGCGTAGGTGTACAATGTTGCCCGCGTGAGCTTTCTCGTTAATGTTTTTAAGCCAAAGAAACCGTGTAACATCTCTATCCCGTTCTTGTAGACCTAGCTGTAGAAAAGCCTTTTCAACGTCTGCTACTATGCCTATAGGATGTTCTCTAAATTTAATAAGTAATCCTGTGAGATCCTCTAACATTAACGGTCCACGATACAAACATTCGTTCAAACTTTGGTCACCTGCAACTTTGGCTGATGCGTCATAGACAATACGTAATTTTTCAGGTTTGTCCCGACTTCGCACGCAATGATGTGGGAGATAATGAACTGGATGTGTTTGCGAGACACTAGAATTTGTAACAACTTCTATAATACTATTTTTTAATTGTTCTACGATAACCTGATCATATGCAATAATTTCTGAACTAGTTAACCTTTTGAGCAAACTATTAAGACGACCCCAAGCTAGACCTAAGTTATTAGGTAGACTCGTTAGTGATTCAGTCCATGGCCATTGGACGTGATATCGATGGTCTTTGTACTGAACGGTTTCATTGAATTGCTTTATTGCCTCTTCATCACGTGTTACTCTTGGTGAATCCGTTATACCTATCGATTCAAGGTCCCACAATCTCTGGACATCGTCTAACTTTAATGGAAGATCAGGATTATTTAATTTATTATTAAGGCCTCCTTCTGATTGAAAGTAAGTGACAACAGACAACTGATCTAGACAACTAACCTCTTGACATAGTTTTCCTGACCAAACCCAACCAAAATCTGAATTAACTAGGAAAAGTTCATCGTTAATAGCGATTTTTTCATGCGACATTACTGAGTGATAATAATCGTTACCTATCAAAATATCTACTTTATCGCCACATGAACCATCGTCCGCCATTATTCTGTTTTTCAATCTGATGTCGTTACATATCTTGGTTGAATCTTTAAACACAGGTGATTGTATATTGTGGGTAATATGAGGTACAACATTAGCATATATAAGCCTAGTAACACCAGTTCGAGTCCTAATACTGAAATTTACAACGGGACTTTCGAGTTGATGAGGAGATTTCGATCCAAAAGTAAAAATCAATAAATTTACTCTTTCAATAATGGATAAATCAAGAACCTTTGCAATTCTCTCCCTAATATAAGTGCGCTGGCTTCCACAGTCGAGCAAAATCCTACATCGAAGCTGTTTTGACTCAGCTTCCGTGTTGCTAATATCAACTACGCAAGTCTGTAACAATGTAGTGCGTACATTAGTTCTGATGTGTAGACTGTCAGTATGTACACCCCTTTCAGGTTGTTCTAGCTTAACTGGACATAATGCTCGATTGTGGATGCCGAATTTGTTACAATGTCGGCATTTACGCTTAGAACGGCAATGATCGGCTCTATGACCTTCTCCGAAACAATTGTAACAACGATTTCCTAGTTGTACTTTACGAGCTTGTATGGTTTTGTATGTTGTACACTCATCTTTGAAATGATCCTGCTTACAAAATACACACTTAATAAATTTCTTTTTAGGTGGCTCATCGGTCCTATCAGATTTTTCATGTGGTCTTTTTCTATTTGGATATTTCGATTTGTCGAACGGCCTATTTTTATATTTAGTCTTATCCCTTCTAAAAGCAGAATGCCTCTGTTGTTTGTTATCTACCCTATCCTGAGATCTCACGTGTAATGTCCCTAATGTAAAGTTTTCAGTTATCTGACTATCCTCCCCTGTTGTCATTTCCCTATTTTTTATACCTACAATATCCCTCTTTAGTCTATTTGATGTCTCTCTAGCTGATATAATGTATTCTAGGTATTTTCTAATACTATCAATTGACTCATCATCGCTAGTAATTTTCATTCTTAGTTCATAAATCAAGTCTTCTGGAAATTTCTCCATAATCATTACCCTAAGATGATTATGATTAACATCTTCTCCTAACGAGCTCAAAACTCTAAGGTGTCTTTCAATTTCATTTAAGACGTGTCTACAATCTTTAACTTGATTTGATTCGGCAACTTTGATTCTGTACAGCGCTACATAATGTGCATCAATAATCGCACCAGGTTTACCGTACCTTTCTTTCAAAGTGTTAACTGCTATACAATAGTTTTTGTTTGTCGTATCTAAACCTTCTATTGCCTGCTTAGCATCACCTTCAAGAACAGACTGTAAATACAATAACTTATCGACATCACTCAAATTTCTTTTGTCAACGTTTGATGAAAATTGATCCCAAAATTGATACCACTTTAAAATGTCGCCATCAAATTTTGCTAATTCCATACGTGGCAACTTGTTAGAAATATTGATATTATCACGACTTGTAGAAACGGTTGCACAATTTCGATTGTTTTTTCTAATGCAAACACCTATCTCTGATATTAATTCTTCAGCCTCTATTTGACATTCCGTATATTTTGTAATTTCATTTAGATCAGGTTCCTTCACTAACTTACAGTAATTATGAATTTCTGAGATAAATCTATCAATAGCACCTTTCAACTTAGCTCCCATCAGTTCTAACGTATTATAATCGTCACCATTATTTTTAAGAGCACACTGAGCAGAGTTCTTAAGGGATTGAACCGATTCATAAATTAATTTTAACCGTAACTGGATTACGTCTTCCATTCTGATCGCAATTTGTAAAAGGAAAAAATTATTGATATTCTCTTGTACTGCCGTGGGAATCTAAAACAACATTAACTTTATTAAAAAAATATATTTGCAACAGCGACAGATTAACCAGCGTTATTTTTATTCTGTACCATAATAAATCACAAGTATATTTATTTAATTAAACTTGTCATGTAAGTAGCCAACATGTAATCACAAAGTGAGAAAAAAAAAATTAAAACTGAAATATTAATCTGTAAACTTTGTAAAAAAAAATTATATTTATTTTGTAAATCTAAATAAAGAAAATATATATTTTTTTTTTTATTATACCATAATAATAATATCTTATTTCATTTCTATAACAATTAATGAAATGTGATGACTCCTTAAACTATGTTAACCTGTGTAGGGACGACACAAATAGTAGGTGTACACGCTATTAGTATAAGACGTATATTGTTATTATAATACTTCAAATCATTACTGTATTCGGTAGCTGACTTCATACTGATAAGAGAAATTTAAACTCAAGTGTCATGCTTAACGTCTGATTATTTGTACCTTTCATTTGACTATAATTCTAATAATCTGTTATTTTATCTCATAGTAAAACAAGTTAAGTAAATATTGTAACACTTGTTCAAAATGGTTATTCTTATGAAACAAAAATATTTATCCAAATCTTGAGTCTTTTCTTATAACTTAGAACGTAGGTACATACACAAAATTCGTTTTATCGATTATCAACGGAATAATTGAGGAAAAAATCCACATATAACTGCCGTCTTTATACAAATGTGAAAAAAAAGAGTCCCAGCACCTCCACCATGTCGTCAAATACTCTGATACAACGTATATGACGAATATCTAAACTGTTTCACCCGTCATTTTTTATAACTGGTTTTTTGCTTCGCTCTAATTTGTGTACTTATATACTGATTTTAGTTGTATATACTGAATACTAGTAATTTAATATTGGGGCTGGTTCCCCAAGTGGCCACCAACCTCCCCTTCAGCCACCCCGAACCTCGCATCTGGTATTACCAACTTTCTAACTAGTCGAGCGCATCGACTTCTGATACAACTGGTAAACATCACATAACTGGTAATCTGATAACGCATGCACTGATAATTAGAATTCACTCACCGATGGTTCTCTCGCGCCGGTCGCCTCGCTAACAAGCCGCCGCGGGTCGCGGCCAACCGCCCAGCCATCATTAAAAACAAATTTTCACCTACCCTCGAGACGTTCTCATAATTTTAATACTTTTGGTTCGCCTTTCGCGACATTGTGCGTGTCTCCTTTACTCCTACTATAGCATCATAGTACCACTTGCGTTGCGACTTTTGTGCCCGATAAATGGCAATAGGCTCGCCACCTATTACATGGGACTTAACATAATTGGCGGAACGCGGGTGCTAGTTCACCTCTGCCTACCCTTCTGGGACATGGGCGTGATTTATGTATGTATGTAAGTATGCAGTACCACTTTAGCACCATAGTACAACTATGTCAACTGAACAGTGTTTTTCGTGTTTAATCATAGTGTGTATCACATACATCACCAGGTGGTGACGGCACATCAGTCACTACCACCTATGTATTGCACTAATTGTCCATTATAAATAAATTGTATTCGCGATATAAATACAGCTATGACTATCTAGCAGTGTCTACTCATTTGGATGGCGATAACCTCGTTCCCTATTATCACCAGCCCTTTTAATGCCCCCACTGCTGGGGCACGAGCCTTCCCTATGGTTGGAAGAATATAGGGAGATTGGGCCATAACCCACCACGCTGGCCCAGTTCGGGTTAGTGGTTATTAACGACTGCAGATGCAGCCGGGATCACCAGCTTAACGTGCCTTCCACAGCACGGAGGAACTCGAGATAATAAATTTTTGGTCACCCATCCAATGATCGGCCTTAGCAAACTTTGCTTAGTTTAAGCAATCGCAGGCCAAGCGCGCTATGCCACTGCGCTAGCGAGCTCCTCAATTACTATTGGGACTATATTAGAGGTCGAAACCATGGGACACCTATAAGGACATTAACGAGATTATATGAAGCAAAAAGATCTTAGCAAATGGAAACAAGCCTCATATATTATCATTAGAGCTTGAAAAGCAATTAAATATTATAGGTTATGCCTGGACTTAATCTGGGTCTATTCACATCTAGGTCCAATGGCTAGAAAAACTGGGAAAGTGGAAATGAAGGGTCTCATTCCACTGAATAGGCGTAATTGGATCAAGTCACTTGAATAGATGATAAGTTGGCTTTGATTAATTGCAAACATTCTACTATTGGCTTTTATAATATTCGGTGAATATTCGATTTTAATTTCAACATTATATAAATGTTAGAAAAATTTGTACAAAGATTTTGGTGGTTAGAAAATTATTGCAAAAATAAGTCTTAACGTCATTTATTTAGAATACACCATTTTTTAAGTTGTTTTGAGCTGCCTTCTTGCTGTTTAATTTTTATACGCAAACGTGTCTTAAGCCTGTTCTATGTCCTTATGATATACCAAAAGTGTAGTCAATAACATGTGTTTTACATTTCACCCTCGAATACAGAAACGCTACTCAAAGTTTCAGAAATTAAAGTAATGTCAAAAATTTACGTTTTTCCATAAAAATTCTGACAGGTATTGTCCACTGAACTATTTATTTAAGCAGTGCTCAAAACTTGAGTAGCGTTTTTGTATTCGGGGGTAATCTGATCGGACTTATTTCTGACTTATTGATGATCTGACTTTATTTTTGTTTCAGGTAATCACATACTCTAAAAGCATTAATCTTCGCACAGTATTTGCAATAGTCGGTAAGAAAGGGCACGATGGATTATCAAAAAATTTAAGGCCGGTCGGCTGTAAAAACTAAATTAAAACCTTGAGAAATAATAATATGGTTCGGAATGTTGTCATCCCAATTCTTGGAAATATTTAACGACATTTCTATGTGCTTGCATGCTGACCTAGGAGCGTAAAAATAACGTAGAATGTTTAAATGAACCGCACAATGACTCCATATTTGCGATATGAGTAGAAATTATTAAAATTAAGACTATGGCTGTCATCGCATGTGAGCTCCTCAATCCACTTTTCGTCTTCCATGACGCCAAAGTTACGTCCCTTCCACGACAGATGGCGATACTAAAACAAAAGACTGTAAAAATGCTAATTCACCAATCGGCAGTCAAAACCAATCTATTTCCCGGAACAAATCTCAGTGTGGTAGTCGCGAGTTATCACTGTGTGCCAAACAACAAGGCGGGCATATAGCATTTTCCAAGCCGATAAGCATCTGGGGTGATAAACCGGTTTCCGCTATATATTTCACTCGTTGCTTCTAGCTGTATGGGCTTCCGTTGAGTTTTATAGAGACATCGACAGAACTCGAAACTAGGAAAGACAGGATTAGAAATCGCATATGTCAAAGAAAGTTTGCCGATGCTGGAATATTTAGGAGCAACAGGTTATCGTGGTACGGGCATGTAATGGGGAGGGATGAATGTTACGTAACTAGAGGTATCTATGTTAAGTATAGATGTGCATGGACCTAGAATGAAAGGAAGACTGAAGAAGCGATGAATGGATTGTGTGAAACATATTGATTTTGGTTTGTTTCAACTGCACATCGTGTAGTTGTAGTCATACCCCAGAGTCAGTGAAATCCCCATATGGCCGGAAAGATGAAACCAATTTGAACAACTATGTTTGAATAATAAATTTTTGGCTATTCCTTAGCGCTAAAGAATTTAATTTTTTACTAAGAACTTCGAAAATTCATCAGATTGCAAAGGCCAGCTGAGCGCTGTCTCTGAGTTAAAAAACTTTTGATTGATAAATATTCAAGCTTCAAGTTTTTTAACTGTTAAAGCTTGACAACACAATATTTATCTGCCATTGCAAATATTCATTAGTCTAGTAATTTTGCAGGATTCCATTTGAAACGAAGGTTTTTGTCATTTTTGTCGTTGATAGATTGTTTTGACGAAAGGTATATGGCGTAGTAAATCCATCGAGTAATATAGTACCTTTGATTTGTTTCAAAATAATATTCGCTATAATTTTAAATGACATAATAGTTCTTTATATACCAAGGGCGGCACAACAAAGAATCTCTCAGATTGCAAGTATTTGACGAGAATTTTCGTCTCAGTCTCATCCCCCCATATCGGAAAGAGTATTCTAGTTCTTCTACATCGGAGCGCAAAGAAGCCGCTTTTATCCACTAAGATATAAAGTAGCTACATTGAATTTAGAACATTGTGTGCAATAAGTTTGTGTATTCAAAGCATCATTTAAAGCTATTTACTTCTACCTCCATGGTGGCAAATTTATCATGCAACCTTTTTTAATTTGTTAAAATCTCAGAACCTTCTTGATTTACTATTTTTTAAATTACTTTGCGCGCGCCGTTCACTTTCCGACTCTCTCAATCTCTCTCTCAGACTTTCTCTTTCAAACTCTTTTCGAGATGGGACGATGAAAAATATTTTGTTTGTTCTATGAACAGAATGTAAGAAAAGTTAACACAAACAAAAAAATGTTGTAAAGTTTCCGAATAATTATGTCTTGGTGCAGGACTCCAACGCACCGGGCGTTGGAGTCCGCGATTGAAATTTTGTAGCAAATCTTTTTTTTTGTGAAAAAAGTGCAGTCTGACTGTGACATACAGAAATACATGAAGAAAAGATTTCATTGCTTCAGTCTGTTCCAACATCGCATTGCCGAGCGCGAGGAGCCATAAAAAAGCTGTTTTCATGTACTGAGCCTCGTAAAGAGTAGACGTGACGCGCGCACACTTTCTCTCACGTAGATTGCTAGCTCTAATTTTCTAGGGGAACAATATTGTGTTCTGCATTCCGCCTTGAATTTATTTTAGTTTTTGGTGCGATTCCATACACGCCCCATCCCCCCAAATATTCTAGGAGAAAAACAAGCGCGAAACCTACATACATACAAATACATAAATAACGCCTATATCCCCGAAAGGGTAGGCAGAGGTGAACTAGCACCCACATTTCGCCAATTATGTTAGGTCCCATGTATAAATGTATAATGTAAGGTGGCGAGCCTATTGCCATTTATCGGGCAAAAAAAGTCGCAGTACTATTGCTAGGTGGTATAAAAAGAACGCTGCTGGCCATTCCTCATCGCTGATTTATCCTTAGTCGCCTTGTGCGACACCCACGGGAGAGACTTGGGGTGGTGACAATTGTATTCTACTCTGCCGTCACCACACGGCGAAACCTGTGTTATCTTAATATACACATTCTTCTTCTTCTCCCTGCCCTGTTCCCAGTCTATCTGGGGTCGGTGCAGTATATTTCCTTCCGTTCTTATCAGTCAGACGTCATCAAGCCATCCACTCCCTTTTGATTTGCACTGAATAACAGTAGTACGCGGGCGCCCCGCGTGCCTTCGGGAGGGACACTGAACCAACACAGTTTTGCTTGTCATTTATTTGTATTTCGCGGTACGGCCTCGCGTCCGCACGTCACTTGAGGTTCACACTGAAAACCAGCGCTCTGTGTTGCGTCTTGTACGTAGCATGGCAACAAGCTGAGGATGTATTAGTTTAGAATTGTTTTTAATGTTGCTGTATTGTATTTGTTTAATTGTTTTATTTTTTTGAATGCTGTGTTGCGCATCGTTTGTGTGTTTGATAGTAAAATTCTTTCTATTCTATTCATATTTTATATATCACATTACACATTATGTATAATTATTGCTTATAAATCTCCTTGAATGGAATCGATGTATGGATAGACAGCGCAGCAGATGCGCGCTCGTTCGTAACCTGTGTATCGCAATAAAGTAATTTGAATTAAAAAATATATATATATGATTTCGGTGATTACGTGAACTACGCAGTGCTCGCTGAGGTTGGTCATTGGATGGGTCCAAAATGTATTATTCAAATTGTAGTAGGGTCATAATCCGTCAGGCTGGCCCACAGTGGATTGGTGGGTATTAACTGCGGCAGACGCAGTCGGGACCAACGGCTTACCGCGCCTTCCTAAGCACCGAATAACTAGAGATAGTTATTCTTTGTTGATATTAATGATCATAATTAGCAAACATTACTTAGTTTGCGCTATTGCATAATATAATGCTACGAGCTATAGGCACTATTTTGCTATTTTGATTTTAATTAGAACATTAACTGCGGCACTCAGAGACGTCAAATATCGATAATGAGTACTTACCGTCAAAAAATGACAATTCAAAACTAGTCGCTATTCTTCCGGGTCTATGGTCTAGATTTGAATGAAGATTTTTGACATTAAATACTCATTAAAGTTAATTGACGTCTCTGAGTGCGGCAGTAAATACCTAAATTTTAATGTTACTAAAATTAGTACAAAGAATATTGTGGTTAGAAAATCTTCGAAAAATTATACGCGTCCTCTGCAATCCATCCGGGCAGTAATGCCACTCGTCAACCAAGACGTTTGGTTGGCCGAGTTTTCGGTACAGAAATTACTTCGATGACCCAATCTCATTGGCCAAATCAGATCTAAAACAAAAATAAACTTATCCCCTTGTGAAGGTAACGAAAATACGTGTAGCTACGTCGCCGTGTTACGTATGCAAAACAAAAAACAACGGGAAAGGGTTGAGGTGTCGGACGCCGCTCCCTAAAAGAGAATACACATAATTTTCTCAAACAAAAAGGCCACAACATAATACTTCGAGATGCCCATTCGTAATAAAACAAATACACTTTTCAACGGGACCGTGTCGAAGACAGAATATTCCGTGAATGTCCCTCGCGGGTCCCCGGGGAAATAATAAGAAGACAAATCGGGGAATGGCGGACGGATGGTTTTCGGTGGCGTTTAGGCCGGGGAAAAATGACCGCGTGTGACGGCGGCGGATGGAATGTTTGACGGGCACGCGAGTTGGGAGGACGTGAGACTGTGTTGGAGACTTCAGACTATATTCTTCCTTTTCAAGACGAATATAGTCCCACTTGACTCAATTTTTGAGGCTGTAGGTACTCTTTTAAAACTCAAGTTCCAAAAGTTTAAGAATGCGAGGCTTTGTTGGAGACGCGAGTCTTCCGAGTCCTTTTCAAGACAACTGGACTCAATTTTTGTGGCTGTAATCTTTAAAAACTCAAATTCCATAAGTATTGTGATAAATTAAATAATAATAAATAAATCATCATCATCACCAGCCCTTTTAATGTCCCTACTGCTGGGGCACGAGCCTTCCCTATGGATTGAAGAAAATAGGGAGATTGGGCCAAACCCGTCACGCTGGCCCAGTGCGGGTCAGTGGGTGAGCTTTGTTCTATTTTTTTAATGGACCATGGTCTTCATCTAGATCCATCAACTTTGATGGATGTCAAAGTAGAGTACGAGTGGATAAGGAGATGATGAGTGACAGAAGAGTTTGAAAGAAAGAGGGCACCAAACAGAGCAAAGTGATGATGATATAAAATAAATTGGTATAAAAAATTAAATAAACATTAAATCATAACAAGAACAAAGAAAAAATAAAGACTAAAGAATAGATTAAAGAAAAAAGATGACTAACGAATAGAATAAAGTCAAAAATTCTCACTTTTACGTGCGTGCAATTGTAATAAAGTTTATTTTCGGCGACGCCTTCTACTAATGTCACTTTGGCCATTTCAATATTTTCAACTCGGCAAACGCTCGTGAGGTGACCCCAGCACCTTGAGACGGTGATGATATCATAACAACAAAATCGGACGTAGATTTAAAATAACAACTTGCTATTTATAATCAAGAATGAGCGGAGATCCTTTTCGTGCACATCTGACGGAAATAGCTCCAAACAAATAATAAGTATTTTTGATTCTGGGTGGGTGGGTTTTGGAGAATTATCATTATACGCAGACTAAGGCATGCTGTGCACTTCCCTATCATCCCTTGGACATACAGGCTTTTTATATGTCTAGCGTCTTTACGATTCTTAAGTGTAGTGTCGTGAGGTGACGGCAGAGCAGAATAAAAACAATTGTCACTACCCCAGATCTCTCCCACGGGTGTCGTACAATGCAACTAAGGGTTAAAATAGTGATGAGGAATGAGCAGTAGCGTACCTCTTATACTTTCGTTTCCGATAAATGGCAATAAGGTCGCCACCTTACATGGGATCTAACATAATTGTCGAAACGTGGATGTTAATTAACCTCTGCCTACCCTTTCGGGGATATAGGCATGATTCATGTGTGTATGTGCGTGTGTAAGTGTTTGTTATCAAACTCCTCCGAAACGGCTAAACTGATTTTTATGATTTTTTTTTGTGTAGGCTTTTTTTATACACTTCTATGCTGGCCTGGGAGCGAACAAATAACGTAGAATAGGCCAACCCCAACTCATCCCATGGGTGTCGTAAAAGTCGACTAAGGGAGATTGCCCGGTGTAGACCAATAAGCACCTTGGGGCACCCGAATGGTGGAGGGCAAACCACCAACAACAGCGTACCCAAGGAGGGTTGGTGTCAGGCAGGCGGCCGGCTGTAAAACCTAAGCCAAAACCTTGAGCAGTATGGATTGGAATGTTGTCATTCTAATCACTCTCTCCGTTCATGCGTCTCTCGACATGGTCCGTTCCGTCTCTTTTCTATACATTCATTCATCACTAGCACCTTTACGGTGGGATGGATGATATGAATCAAAAGGGAGTGGATGGCTTGATGACGTCTGACATATGAATGGAAGAGGAAACATACTGCGCCGACCCCAGATAGACTGGGAACAGGGCAGGAAGAAGAAGCTTTTTTTATACACTTAAGTGAAAGGGCAAAACAACGATTGCCGGGTCAGCTAGCAATAATACTATTAAAAGGCTGCGTACAACCCGTCGCGCCTTATGACGTCACATTCCCTGGTGTGTAAGTTTTTATTTTTGCTTAGGTATATTAATTAAATGGAGATGAGAAAATCCTTATTGTGCACTGCCCGCGACGGATGTCCGTGACGGATGTCCGTAGCGGACACCCTCCTAGCGAGTCTACATAGGGGTGATAATAGTATTCTTTTACGTAAGCCACTTATTTTGTGTGTAAGAAAACCCTTAATGGATTTAAGTAATAAATATGTTGAAACTGTTTGTTGTTACTTAAACATCTCTAAACCATTTGCGTTCGATCGATTATAATTTGAATATTTTAAAGCCATGTAGGTATTTAATTTTATTTATCTTGAATTTTACATTATAATATGGGTATCACTCAATAAAAAATTGTAATTTTAACGCATCTAGGGAGTGCTTGGCGCGACTTGAACGGTTACCACTTTCAAAGCAAAAATCCACTCGGAAACAATTTTTGAATAGACCGCTGAACACTCTGACTTTGAAAATTTCCAGACGTAGATACTTACCTAGTTAACATAGCAAACAAAAATTAAAACCCTGTCTCAAGATTCGTAGCTCTATGTTCGATGAAGTTTTAGTTTTAGTTATGAAACTACGACATAGACCTTGAAAACGTCTAGACTTTACATACCTAGTTAAAAAAAGCAAACAAAAATTTAAATCCTGTCTCAATATACTTAGCTCTATGCCAATGCTAAGGGTCACTCAGATAAGAGCGGGGGGCATTGAGAAATGGCCGTCGACGCCTTGAGGTGATTTTGATATGCTTTTCACTCCGGAGCCACTTCCTACAAAAAGTGCTGCAATCAGGATTGATCGAAATCTTGATTGCGATAAGAATGTATACTTAACTGACGCTTCCTTGTTGATGGGCGCTACAGTTACAGTGTAGAAAGAAAGAAACAGACAAAGTTTGAGAGAGACAGACAAATTTTAATTTTGCCATTCTACTTTGTACACAATCAATCTGGTTCGTGATCATAGATTGTGATCGTGGATCGCGATCAAGATTGACTGTGTACAAGCCGCCTTTACGGGACGCCAATTTATTTCGTACTCAATCAATCTGGATCGTGATTATTGATTTTGATCGCAGATACCGGCTGCAAAATCGAGATTGACGTACCTACGAGCTGCCATAACGGGCCGCCAATACATATTTATTTCGTACTCAATCAATCTGGATCGTGATCAGTGATTTTGATCGCGGATCGCGATCGAGATTGACTTGTGTACGGACCGCCTTACATTGACAAAACGATTGATATAAGTTTGGTTGAATAGTGTTCCATTCGTAAGGCCCGTACGTCTCGGGGGATAGACAGGCCGGCTTAGCTCCGGGGCCTTGATATAGGGGCCGCAAAAAGTGACAGAGTGGTAATTGAAATAATAATAGAGTGGAGTGCGTCTATTGTCGAGTAGGTCTCCCCTACTATTACTGAGTTGAAAAACCTCCGGTTTTTCGTCGGTTACATACTGGTCTAGCTGTTAGTTTAATTATTAATACAATTACAATGTACAAAGATTTTGGTGGTTAGAAAAAAAAATTCGAAAAATTATGGTCTTGAGGCGGGAATCGAACCGCCTCAAGACCATAATTTTTCGAATTCGAACATTTATATAATGTTAAAATCAAAATCGAATAATTACAATGTAGCTTGTGTGAAGCTGGCTGTGCACGCGACCAGATGAAACGATTTTTTTACATTACTCATTTACTCTATTTTATTATTGTTGTAAATAAATTATCGTTTAATGACATTACTCTTACGTTATTAGATATAAATAATGCGAAATTAAAACACTAAAATGAATATTTTAACTGATATTTTTTAACTAATGTAGTGGTGTTAAGAATCCTAATACTATCATCTGGCTTCGTTTACGGTGCATGTTCCCTTACACCTACCACATCGATTGTTGAGTAAAAACGATTGCAGGTGCAGCCGAGATTGTCGCGGGCAGGAAAACTAGTTTTGAGGGAAAACACCAGTTTCTTCGATAGTAAAAAATTACTATTTATTTGCACAGCAGCACACACAAATTCGACCGCTCGGGTGGACGCGCGGTGAAGCAAGAGAATGAGTCGAATGATTGAGTGACCCACCCAGAGTTGTCATAAACAAACAATCACAGACTAAATCTTTTTTTAATTTAGTTTTTGGTGGCGTTGCCAACAGAGATTACTGGCTTAACAAGCCTTTCGAAACACGAGATAATGTTTGGTCACCCATCCAATGACCAGCCTTAGCGGATATCGATTGATTTACGCAATCGCAGACGTCCCTTTAATAATGCTTTCTATAGTATAAAAGTTACATACATACATAAATCACGCCTATATCCCCGAAGGGGTAGGCAGAGGTGAACTAGCACCCACGTTTCGCAAAATATGTCAAGTCCCATGTAAAAGGTGGCAAGCCTATTGCCATTTATCGGGCACAAAAGTCGCAGTACATTGCTAGCCTAGGTGGTATAAGAGGAACGCTGCTGCCCATTCCTAATCATATTCAGATTTATCCTTAGTCGCCTTGTACGACACCCACGGGAAAGATTTGGGGTGATGACAATTGTATTCTACTCTGCCGTCACCACGCGGCATAAAAGTTGCCACCACATAATGTCCTCGTAAATAAAATCATAGTTGTAAAAAAGTTATGCATTCTTAATTCCAGTCCAGAATGCCCCGAGCTGTTTTTATTGGCCTCCCATCCTACCATTAGCGGCCTTCGGACGAATGGAAGAAAAATAGAAAGGAAAACTCCGATTTGCCGGCCTAATGGAGAGTAAATCTCGCGAGAAGTGTGGAACAGTGTATTCCGATGGTGCGATGGTTTTCTTGTTACGATAAATTGATTGATGGCTAGCGGGGAATGATTTAATGTATTTTGATTTGTATTGTATAGCCCCGAAGAAATAAAACAGCAGTTATTTATTGCATAAAACAATTTTTATTTTAATCGTGTGTCTGAAAATAGTATAGAGTAATCAAAGTTATGCCCGACGCCATGTGTGTGTAGTGTATTACAAATAATTCGTCATCTAGTATCCATATGTGTGTTAGCTTAGTGCTTTAGCTACTTACATTGGGTTAGATGATAGGTGTGAGTGTAAGAATAGTATCTTCCTCCAGCTGCCCTGCTCTTAAATAACTGTGGGTTGATTTAGTATGCCTGTTCGTCATCTAGTATCCATAACACAAGTGCTTATGTAACTTAAATTGGGTAGATAATAGGTATGAGTGTAAGAATTGTATTTTACTCTGGCTACCCTGCTCCTAAATGTAGTATGCCTTCCATGGTGTCTTCCATGCTGGCCTGGGAGCGAAAAAGTAACATAAAATGTGCCAGACCCAACTCAACCTACGGGTGTCATAAAAATCGACTAAAGGAGATTGAGCGGTGTAGAGAAATTAGACTAATAAGCACTTTAGGGTGCCAGAATGGTGGAGGGCACACCACCAACAACAGCATACCCAAAGAGGGTTGGTGTCACGTAGGCGGCCGGCTGTAAAACCTAAGCCGAAACATTGAGTGGTATGGATTGGAATGTTGTCATTCCAATCACTCTCTCCGTTCATCGATCTCTCGACATGGTCCTTTCCATCTTTTTTCTATACATTCATTCATCACAAGCACTTTTCCGGTGTGATGGATGATATGAATTAAAACGGAATGGATGGCTTGATGAAGTCTGATTCATTATAAATGTGAATGGAAGAGGAAACATGCAGCGTCGACACTACCCCTTCGGGGATATAGGCGTGATTTATGTATGTATGTATGTAATTTTTCAGTTCAGTCTCAGCGCCAGAATTTGGAAAAAATATCAGATAAATTCCGTTTGCATATTGCACTCTCTTGTTTGAACTTGGCATCGTTTTGCAATTTGTCGTGCTGTGTCGTGTACTTATGTACTTGTGTATCGTATGTACTTTGTTCCGCGGAACTGCTGGAGTGACTGGCACAAAGGACTGCTTTGTGTGAAGCGAACCGGAATGTTTCCTTTGTGCATCGATTTCTTTGTAGTAATTTGTAAGTTTTCAAGCCGTGTGGTGATGGCAGAGCAGAATACAATTGTCACCACCCCAAATCTCTCCCGTGGGTGTCGTACAAGGCGACTTAGGATAAATTAGCGATGAGGAATGGGCAGCAGCGTTCCTCTTATACCACCTAGCAATAGCAATGTACTGCGACTTTTGTGCCTTATAAATGACAATAGGCTCGCCACCTATTACATGGGACCTGACATAATTGGCGAAACGTGGGTGCTAGTTCACCTCTGCCTACCCCTTCGGGGATATAGGCGTGATTTATGTATGTATGTAATTTGCAAGTTTTCCCCTCAACAGGAAGCGACAATTTTGGATTGGGTATCATCGGTCGCACTTCTCGGAAATTGTCTTTGTAAATGTTAACATCAACATTTTATAGTAAAAGATACTATCGTCGTCTTCTATTTTGGTAAAGAGATGTTTTATGGAAGTAGTAGAACTGTATGGTGTCATTTCCTGTCGTACAAATCGTTTTTCGCGTATTGCGCCTAGACATACATGGAACGCTGTTGCCCGTTACTAATTGCTGTTTCAACCCTTAGTCGCCTGGTCTTAGTCGTGATACGAATTATATGTATACCAGACTTGGTTTTTGCAATATTTTCAAAACATTAACCAACTAATAATCACCCTTATTTTCAATTAATTAAGGTTCGGTATGCCCCCTCCACCTTCTCCACCCCGCGTTGGTGGTGACGTCTTAGTGGCTTTATTTGATCATTAGTTGCGTCTGTCGACAGGGAGCTGTGTGCTGTACAAACCGAATGTAAATTAAGCAAAGCTTTGTCATGTATGCCAACCGAGCATCTTGATACACGAGATCGATATAGGTTTTCATTGGTTATGCGCTACTATAGGGTTAATTATTGCTTGTCGTGGTTAGTTACCACCAGGATAGCTCAAACTAGAAGGTTAGGGTTGCGGCGCCTTCCAAAGCAATGGGTTATGGTCACCTGTCTGATGTCTTGCCTATGCGAACGTTTCTTAACACGAGTGGGCGAATTCGCCATAACTTGCTATCCAATTTCAAGTTTTCAATTATATAAATCTACTGCTCGATAGCGCAGTGGCTAGGCGTACTCGGCCTGGGATTGCGTAAACTAAGCAATATTCGCTAATAATAGTATTTGGATGGGTGACCAAACAAATTTTATCTGGAGATCCTCAGTGCTTCAGAAAACACATTAAGCCGTGGATCCCGGCTGTACCTGCAGTCGTTAACACCTACTAATCTGCACAGGGTATGCGTGGTGGTTTATGATCCATTCCCTCTATCCATAGAGCTTTATCCCAGCAATGGGAAATTTAAGGGCTGGTAATGATGATGATGATAATGATTTACCTATATATGTATAAATAATGAAATAAGATAATTTTCAAGGTCAATAAATGAAACAATCGTAGAGTTATTTGATATTATAAGCTTTAAAACATTTAGAGGGTAGTTAGCTTTATTATGCAGTCGAAAAGGATAGAGCCACTCTAACAAATGCAAAAACGGTCGCCACGTGCCTTCACAAAGCTAGTTTTATGGAAATAATTGAAAAATAAACTCTATGTCTGCGGTCTATGATATATGAGGTGTGCACATGAAGTTTGGTATGACGGATGGTTCAAACATTAAACTGTTGTGGAAAAAAACATTCTAGAAGTGGATCCGCATTACCTTTTCTGTTTAGTACATAAATCAAGCATCTGTTCCCGTAGGTGTAGGCAGAGGTGAAAACACCCACTTTTCGGAAATTAACTTAGGTCCCATGTAATTATAGGTGGCGAGCCTATTGCCATCTATCGGGCAATGCTATCGGGCTCCAAATGCGTTGCATAGTATGAGTATAATAATTATAAAGTTTTCTTATATTTGCACGAGCACTACACATTTGAAGTAAAACAATGGAATAATATTATGGTGTTTGGCATATTACTTTGAAATGTATGCCAAACTTACACCTCATTATACGCGAGACTTATCCGTAAAAGTTGTTTTATTTCAAAAGTATATTAGTAGATTATATTAATTATTCAACCCACAAATAAATTGTAGCCATGGGCTAATTTTTCTTATTCGCGTTTTGTTTTTAAAATTTCCGCTCTCGCTTGTGAATCGAATCATCGCGACGACTGGCATGTCGCCAGCCACCGCAGCCTGCAGAAGCATAGATAGACGACAAAAGAAATAACGGTGCTTCTACACCGTGCAAATAGCTGGCGCAAGTAAAGGCGCGACCTATTTGCACAAGCAGCATGCTCAAGTTAGTTGATCAGTGCATAAACAAATACGCGAGCTACTTATGTGAGTTACTTGGTCAAGCTACACGTGCATGCTGCCCGCGCGAGTACTTTATGTATGGGTCTTGATAGTTCGAACTGTCAACTTGTCTGCGCAAGTAAGCGAGCAGCTGTAGAGTGCGCGCCAGATAAGTCTGCGCGTGGTCAAAATTGAGACTAAAACTTTGTCTGCTATTTTGTTTGTCTAGGAGTGTCAATGTTAACGAGCAGCGCCACCCATCGCGCGCAGACTTATCTGGCGACCACTCTACCTACATCCTTGAATCGCTGGACTCGCTGGAATTGTTCACATACATACATACATAAATCACGCCTATATCCCCGAAAGGGTAGGCAGGGGTGAATTAGCACCCACGTTTCGCCAGTTATGTTAGGTACCATGTAATAGATGGCGAGCCTATTGCCATTTATCGGGCACAAAAGTCGCAGTACATTGCAAGGTGATATAAGAGGGACGCTGCTGCCCATTCCTCATGAATGATTTATCCTTAGTCGCCTTGTACGACACCCACGGGAGAGATTTGGGGTGGTGACAATTGTATTCTACTCTGCTGTCACCACAAGGCATAATCGTTCACACGTTGCAATAACCCGCGCAAGTGCTTCAACATGCGCAAGCTACATGCACCGTGTAGAAGCACCGTAAAGCTCACCATTCACGGTGCTACAAAACGGCGCTTGAATACTCAACTGTCGAATGTGTTTCAGAAATTTAGTTTCCAATTCTACTGTGCGTTCGAAACGAGGACTTTTTGTTGGCGGGTTGACGTTTTTGGGGTTCCGTACCTAAAGGGTATAACGGGACCCTGTTACAAACTCCGCTGTCCGTCCGTCTGTCACCAGATCTCATGAACCGTAATAGTTGTACAGTTGACATTTTCACACGTGATGTCTTTCTGTTGCCGCTGTAACAACAAGTACAAATATACAGACTCAAATAAAATATTTAAGAGGGATTCCATACAATAGCCATGTCATTTTTCTGGTTTTTTTTTATAGATAATGGTACAAAACCCTTTGGGCGTGAGTCCGACTCGCACTTGGTCGTTTTTTTTCTATTTCGCACGCTGGCTGTGCCTTTAGACAACCGAGTTTTGTTAAATTCCAGACTTTCCTGTTTGGTCGTTTGTTCTGCTTTCTGTAACTGTCCTATTTCCTTTAAGCTTATCTGTTTTACGAGGTCCGATGTGTATCGGATCGGTTGCCAACAACCTTTGGCATCATCATCATCATCACCAGCCTTTTCATGTGCTCACTGCTGGGACACAGGCCTTCCCTATGGATAGAAGAATATAGGCAGAATGAGGCATAATCCACTACGCTGGCCCAGTGCTTGTTGGTTGGTATTAACGACTGCAGATGCAGCCGGGACCAACGGGTTAACGTGCCTTCCGAAGCACGGCGGAACTCGAGAAAATATTTTTTTCATCCCACCATCTCGGAAAAAGCGTTTTTGCTCTTCGATATCTGAGTACAAAATTATATTATTTATCCTCTAGAGGATAAAGTAAATTTGAATTTAGAACATCGTGTGCAATGAGTTTGTGAATTCAAAACATCATTATACCTATTTATTTCTACCTCCATGGTGCCGAAATTATCATGCAACCTATTTTAATTTTAATCATTTTAATTCTATTTTTTAATTCTATTTTGTAATTATAAGTAGGTGTGTTTTATCGATTTTGCTCAAAAAGTGGTGTGTTTGTCCGCCTTCTGGACTACATTTTATCGCAACCATTATAAATTTTTAGTTACTGTTATAATTAGTTAATATACAGATGTACTCATTTAAAGTATAGTAATAGGTGGAGAATGGTATTGGTCACACATTTACAAAATTCTATATAATTATGTGATAGTAGTTATAGTAACATATAATGTGTAACTGTTAATTTTCCCTAATAAATGAAAATAAAAAAAATAAAAATAAAAAAATTAATTTGTTAAAAACTCAGACTCGGAACCTTTTTGGTGTACTTTTTTGTAATTTGCTTTGCGTGCGCCATTTTCTTTTCACGTTATAAATTTGTTAAAACCTAGGAGTTCCGTGACGGTCAATCAGCATGGCGTCAATCTTGTTTTAAACATTTTGATCGTCTACAATGCTTGCTTGGTGCTTGAGTCAAGCATTTAAAAGCTTTTTAGGTTTGTTTGATTTGTTTACGCTAGCAACGGAACAAAAACATACAGAAAATCAACGTGCTTGACTCAAGGTGATTGACTGTCTCGGAACTCCATTAGGGACGGTAATTTTTATTAGGTACTTACAGGTGTGTCTGGATGAATTTTGCGGGTGTGGCTGGGTAGATGGGTGGGTGTTGGAGGTGTGTTTGGGTGAATGGGTGTTTTTTTGGGTGTGTCTAGGTGAATGGGTGTTTTGTGGGTGTGTCTGGGTGAATGGGTGTTTTGTGGGTGTGTCTGAATGGATGGGTGAGTATTGTGGGTTCGAATGGGTGGAAGTTGTGGGTGTCTGAATGGATGTTGTGGGTGTGTCTGGGTGATTGGATATTTTTTGGGTGTTTCTGGGTGAATGGGTGTTTTGTGTGTGTTTCTGGGTGAATGGGTGTTTCTGGGTAAATGGGTGTTTTGTGGGTGTTTCTGGGTGAATGGGTGTTTTTTGGGTGTTTCTGGGTAAATGGGTGTTTTGTGGGTGTTTCTGGGTGAATGGGGGTTTTGTGCGTGTTTCTGGATGAATGGGTGTTTTGTGGGTGTTTCTGGGTAAATGGGTGTTTTGTGAATGTTTCTGGGTGAATGGGTGTTTTTTGGGTGTTTCTGGGTAAATGGGTGTTTTGTGGGTGTTTCTGGGTGAATGGGTGTTTTGTGGGTGTTTATGGGTGAATGGGTGTTTTGTGGGTGTTTCTGGGTGAATGGGTGGTTTTTGGGTGTGTCTGAGTGGATGGGTGTGTATTGCGGGTGTAAATGTTGTTGGTGTTTCTGGGTGGGTGTTGAGAGTGTGTTCGGGTTTATGGGAGGGTGTTGTGGAAGTTTCTGAAAATAGAAACTGTTGTGATTGTATTTTTTTTTGTATTTTGCAATTTCCTCGTTGGGGGGGATGAAAAGTTACGTGTTGCACTCGAGTGCAAAGATTTTTCACCTTGTGCTCTTTTGATTCCTTCGCTATCGCTCAGGATTCCAATTTTTGATTCCCTCGCTATCGCTCAGGATTCTAATTTTAGAATCCTTCGCTAGCTCGGTCATCAAAATTGAGCACGCGGTTAAAAAACAACTTTGCACTCACGTACAACAAATAACTATTTTGTCACCCATCTAATGACCGGCCTTAGCTAGCATTGCTTAGTTTACGCGATCGCAGACCGAGCGGGCTGTGCCACTGCGCTAGCGAGCTTCTCTTTTATGAACCTTTGCCATACGCAAGTTAAATTGAATACTTATTGTGCAAAAGAATACTACATACATAAATCACGCTTATATCCCCGAAGGGGTAGGAAAAGATAGAGGTGAACTAGCACCCACGTTTCGCCATATATGTTAGATCCCAAGTAATAGGTGGCGAACCTATTGCCATTTATAGGGCACAAAAGTCGCAGTACTATTGCAAGGTGGTATAAGAGGAATGCTGCTGCCAATTCCTCATCACTGATTTATCCTAAAAGAATACTCATTGTAAAAATGTTTCTGATTTCAGGTGTCGCCACAATCGCCTATTAGTGAGGACTTCACGCGGCCTCAGTCGCGGGCCCGCCCCAGGGTTGGGCCCGCCAAGACAGTCGCTGTTTCACAGGTAACTAATTAGACCATCACCACGATTGCGATCTCCCGACAATAGCGCAGTACTGAATGAAGGGCGCTTCGATGCGTTACTAACAATGCTTCCCATCACCGAAATCCACGAATATTTACGAATATATTTATATTACAAAAGGGAGCAGATGGCTTGATGATGTCTAACCGAAATGAATAGAATAATAAACATATTGCGCAGACCTCAGATAACTGGGAACAGGGTAGGGAGGTGATGATGAAACGAAAATACGGGTAGCGGTGGCAAGCGTTAATGAGCTTTATCAAGTTTTAACATCTGAGCTATAAGTTCCAATATTGTTCAGCATCTACCCTCCATATAAAACGCTGAGCGCAGTTGGAGGAAGGGAAATCCATGGATTGCTATTTGCTACGTAGTTCTACTTCAGAAGTCACACCACGTCTCCAAACAATAAATTCAGACACCATAAAGTCATTGTGGTCGTAACGCGAAAATCTTTCCTCTCGATTGCCTCCCATCGATGCTATCTCTGGGGTATTGCTGTCGGACGAAGCGTTCCTATTGTAAAAAGAATTTTAAAAGTGACAACGTAATCTGAGTCGTTGATGTTTTATCTTGAGATATTTCTTAGATATTACTTGTTCGTTTTTTTTGGCGGACGAAAAAACGGACGTCTACAAACGTCCGTTTTTGTCACCGGACAACGGACCATGTTTTTTACCCGATTCGCGGTGATGTACCTATGGCTGAATGCATATGTGTGCGTGTGGGTATGAATATGAATGTGTGCACATGTACCGGAAATCGGTTCAGTGAACTACTAACTCAGAATGCACCACCTGACACTCTTGCCGGTCCGTTGCCCGGTGAAAAAATTGGACGTCTACAAGCGTCCGTCCAGTCCGTCCGTCCGTCTGTCACCAGGCTGTATACCGTGATAGTTAGACAGTTGAAATTTTCACGGATTATTTATTTCTGTTGCCGCCGAGAGAGATCCCGCCGGCCGGAGTGGCTGGCGTGTTTTTGGGAAAGGTTTTGTGGAAGCGAAAAATAAATGAAAAGGGTTACTTCATGTCCGATTTTTCACCTAGTCCCAACGCGTTGTGCTACCTCCTGGCAGAATATGGTTTTCTTATAAAGATTTCTATTTAGATGTGGCTAATGGTTATATAAGTAATAGTAGGGTAAAACCAGGATAGATGCCTAGATGGGACAGTTGCCTCACTTTCAAAAAACCTTACTTCCCGAACTCGCGACTATGAATTAATAGGTATAAGTGTATGCCGCATTCACCCCGTACCTTTTCCATTCCATTTCCCACGGGCTGCCGCGTGATGAGAACTCGTTACGCTGATGTGCGTTTTGATCTCCACAGCGATTTTCAAAAAGACGTCAACATTTTAAAGGTAGTATTTGCCATTGTATATCTGATCTAAGTGTAAACAATTACTCTTTTGTTTTTAATTTATCTATAAAATAATATTAGGGCACCTAGCGTTCCTCTTATACCATCTAGCTATGTACCTACTGCGACTTTTTTGGGACCTAACATAACTGGCGAAACGTGGGTGCTAGTTCACCTCTGCCTACCCCTTCGGGGATATAGGCGTGGTTTATGTATGTATGTATGTATATTAAAACATTTATTAAAAATCAAAATGTTTTTCTTACTTCCACCCATTAGAGACTTAGGATTACAACTATCACATAAATTTTTGGTGGGTTTTTATAAAGGGCATCTATCCTTCTTAGTATTTTCATGGTGGGGCAACTACCCATACAGCCATCTATCCCAAAAAAAAGAAGTTTCGTAAAAAGTTAAATTCTGCAAAATCTGCAATTGATAGGTCAAAAAGAACAAATAATAATTGAACCCAAATAATTAAGATAGCTAAAAACATACAAATTATTCATTTAAAATTTATATTTTTCAAATTAGGAGGCATAATTAAAAGGTGGGCATTTCTTCTGACTCTCTCTCGGGTTTTACAAGGGGACTAGCAGTTTTAATCATCATCCTCTAACCGTTTTCCCATTTCCTTTGGGGTTGGGACAGTATGTCTTTTCTTCCATTCACTTTTGTCCATTCACAACTCATCATTTACTCCATTCATATTCTTGTAATTTCCACCCATCTCTTCTGTGGCCTTCCTCTCCCGTTCTTCTTCGTCTTAAAATTTTCTTATCATAAAGTTTCTTTTTCAAATCTCACCTTTTACTTTATCGTACGTAGTCGCTCGCTCAACCTTACCTTGGCTTTAAAATGATCTCATTTCCACGGCATTTATTCTTCTGTGATGATTCTCCCCCATATCCAACTTTCATTTCCCTACAAAGACCATACTATTGTTGGTGGTTACTGTATGTAATTGTCCCTAACTTAAATGTTTTCTTGCGTTCAATTAGTTTTTTGCGAGATGATTTGAATCATGACGGTGACTGTACCACAGCAAGTTCCGTAACAAATTACGCAACTAACCGGGAACATTGTATTAGATGATCGCTCCGTGTTATTAACGACAAATAGTTTGAAGTCAGAATGCGAGTTGTTGTTGCCCGAACACATTTGTATCATAAACAAGATTTGAGGTTGCAAACTTTGACACTGGCAATAAAACTGTTTTAATGTTTCGCTTGATATTAATTTATATGGGGTGCTAATGGTTTGCTACCGAAAAGGGTCATTACACTCGTGAATTTGAAGTTTGAAAAAGTAGTATTGAGTATTCATCGACATCACCAGCCTTTTCATTACCCCACTGCTGAGGTGCAGAAACCCGATTATGTAAGCCTCTTTCAATCGCTCTCGTCTACCTGTCACTCTCACACTTTGCGATTATTCTCAATGAGTGAGAGTGACAGGTAGACGAATGCGATTGAAAGAGGCTTACATAATAAACCCGCTGGCCTTCCCTATGAGCGGGCCAATACGAGTAGGTATAGGGAAGATGGGTCATAGCCAACCACGCTGGCCCAGTGCAGATTGGTGGGTATTGGATATTCCTGTTAGTTTATTTTATAGAAAAGTTTCTAAAAATTATGCTGTTATGCCGTGTCGTCAGCCGTAACTTTGGTTGAGATTAGGTTTGCTTTTAATTAATTTTTTATTTAATTTTAACATTATATAATACAAAATCATAATATTTAGTTCCCATTGTTCGATTAATTCAATGCACTGAGTCAGTATAATTTACTGAAGTGCAATATTCTTATAATTTGCAAAATACTCAGCTTGTCGCAATTCAGTTGCTTAGAATAAGCTTTCATATTCAGAGCGCGTTCCAAGCTCAGCTTTACAAATTCTCAGCTTTGCTGCTCTAACATAAAGTCATTATTGCAAAGTTAAGACTTATGACAGTAGAGACGGGTGTAATGTGTGCAATTCCACTGCAAGAACTCATTAGTACATTCAGAGAGAATCTAATAAAACCACATCGGGGATTACACATAGGGCTTGTCGAAAATCTGCATTTCACTTAAATTATTGATAATAACGAAATTTCGATGAGTCTGTTCAGCACCATCTGTTGTCGATACAAGGGAACTTTTACTAAGAATCACTAAATTAAGAATGTTTACCATCTTTTGCGGCAACTTTAGTGACATTCGTATGTAATTTAATTGTAATATTATAGAGTAGGGGTTGCATTCCTGATAGGGGCAAATAGGGAATTATATTTTTTTCCCATCAAGACTATAATTTTTCCAACATTTTCTAACCACCATCTTCTTCTCCCTGTACTGTTCCCAGTCTATCTGGGGTCGGCGCAGTATGTTTCCTCTTCCATTCATATCGGTCAGACGTCATCAAGCCATCCACTCCCTTTTGATTCATATCATCAATCACACCGTAAAGGTGCTAGTGATGAATGAATGTATAGAAAAGGGACGGAACGGACCATGTCGAGAGACCGATGAACGGAGAGAGACATTGGAACAATCCAATCCATACTGCTCAAAGTTTTGGCTACACCGGGCAATCTCCTTTAGTCAACTTTTACGACACCCATGGGATGAGTCGGGGCTGGCGTATTCTACGTTATTTGTTCGCTCCCAGGCCAGCATAAGCAGCAGAAGAACTATTATATTTTTTCTAACCACCATATTCTTTGGAAATAAGCGTATTTAACTCGGCTATCTCGAAACAACCAACTATGAGTGCGCATCGCAATCACCTTGCTTTTACAATAAAGCGTGTAAAGTCCCGACTCAGCACTCGTTAATTTTCATTTACATAAACAAGGGAGTTCTTGGCTCGTAAAATATCGTTACTACTTTCGTGAGAATAAGGATTTTAATGTTTAGTGCAAATGGACGGACATAAAAAGGTTGTTACGCGTTCGCTAAGTTATTTCGTTATGTTAATACGTGCTAATTTAGCGTAATATTTCTAATGAGACGGAAGAGCAGAATGTCTATGTAACCACCCCGCATCCCACCCAGGGGTGTCGTATAAGGCGACTAAGGGTGAAGACAGCGATGAATAATGTGCAGTAGCGTTCCTCTTATACCACCTGGTAATATACTGAGGAGCGTGGTGGGTTTTGGCCCAATCTGCCTATTATATATTCTTCCATGGATAGGAAAGGCCGTGCCCCAGCAGTGGTATCATTAAAGGGCTGGTGATGATGATGTGATGATGAATATACTGCGATTAACGTGAAGTGTTGGTTGACATTAGTTTAGTCCCGTAATACATGGGACCAAACCCCGACCCCAACGACATCAGTCCTCTTTGCAATGTCCTACCTGACACATAAGGGCCGCAATTCTTCGAGCTATATCGGTGACCTTAGTTCTCTTGCGGGTCTCATCATTTTTGATGTGATCGTAGAAACTTAGGCATGCAGCCATAGCCACTTTTAAAATTTCGCGTTGCATGATCAATATAGGTAAGAACGGGAATTAACACGATTAGGTAGGTATTTACCTTTTTTAATGCCTGCTGACGTTTCGACCGGGTTGCACCAGCCCATGGTCACAGGCGAACTGGGGAACAGCGATCTCTTCACTCCGTCTGTGAGGTAGATTCATCTTCATCTACCCACAAGATGTTTCTTTATGAATAGTATTTACCTATATTGATGCAGCCATAGCCTTCTTCATTGGCATATGAGTGACTTTGAGCGTTCGTATGAGGGCCATTGTAAGGGTATTTTTCCAACGTGCGAGGAGAACTTGACAACTAGCAACTTCAAATACAGTGATTCTATTGCTATTGGTTCTCCTCAAACACATTACTCGCATTGTCGCAATGCATACTCGTACAGCTCTAGTGGGAAAACAGCCTTAAGCCATTCTTCGGGCTATATCGGTGATCTTAGTTCTTCTTCGTATTTCATCATTTCTGAAATGATCACACAGGCACGCAAGCGTTGCCCTTTAAGTGAATTTGAGTATTCTTATGAGGCCCATTGTAAGTGGTCCCACTTCGGTACCATCGGTCATCACTGGCAACACTAAATACCTTCGTCTTTAGACCCCTGAATACAGAAACGCTACTCAAATTTTAGCACTGCTTATAAAGTTGACAATTTTGACAATGCTTAAATGTTAAGCAGTACGTAAACTTTAAGTAGTGTTTCTGTATTCGGGGGAGATATACTCTAACTTAATAATCATAATACAGATTCGCCAAAAATCAGCGCAATCCTAATCTCAATTAACCGTCGGAAATTCGGTTTGTGTAAAAGCGTCGTTACTGTAAATGTTACAGCTCCCTGGGAAGCCTTCGTTACCGTTATGTTTATTGTTATCATTGTAAATATTTATCGCACGGACGTAACGCATGAAATACTGCTCATTGTTGCGAACTTTTGACTTAATTTTCTGTTGGTTAATAATAAGTATCCTTCTAGTATTACAGTTTTCGGTTCACTGTTATCTTTAAAAGCGAATGAATCTTTGGAATGCTGCTTTAAGCAATTAAGGAACGTAATGTGCTCACAATTAATCCTGTATTCTTTCTGTAACACTAAATTTAGTTGCTTCAGTTCAAACCGTATCTATTTGTCGTGCCATATATTTTTTTATAATGATTAGTTTTCGAGACTTGCAGTCATTCAGTTCCGGATTGATAATCATTATAATGGTCTCCCATGTGAATTTGGGAAATCAATACAATACAAGTGATAAATAATTGTACCATTTATAAAATGTTGACTCAGAACTGTATAAAAGCAGAGAGTGTGTTTAATTGGACACTCTCGGGGCTCCAGAGTCGAAATTAGCTTACCATCCTTTATTAGGAACATTGTTTTTAACGCTCATTTACATTGAGATGCATGCCCCGTTAGCATCCCGCTCGAAAACGCCCCAGGCGCCTTCCTAACTGACATTAAACGTAACGGCAGCACGGAATTGAACTTTTTTGCTCTGGGAAAATCTAAATTTTTACACACCGGTTAAATTTAACGCTGCAACTCGGAATTCGCTTTCACTTGGTTGGTAGCTTGGAGAGATTTCTGTTAAGGTATTGTAATTTTTGTTCTTTGATGTTTTTTTAGAAATATTCCTCTGCTAGCCTGGGAGCGTAAAAAATAGCGTAGAACCTTCCAGCCCTGATTAGGGCCTAAGGTGTCGTAGAGGTCGACTAAGGCAGATTACCACGTGTAGACTAATAAGCATCTTGGGGCACCCGAATGGTGGAGGCCAGACCAGCAATAACAGCATACCCAAAGTGGGTTGGTGTCAGGCAGACAGTCGTCCGCATAACCTTAGCCGGAACCTTAAGCAGTATGGATTGGAATGTCTTCATCCCAATCAATCTTCTTTCATCAGAGTTTCAACATTGGTACTTTCTATACATTCATTGATCACTAGCACAATTCCAGTGTTGTGGGTGATATGAATCAAAAGGTAGTGGAAGAGTAGATGACATCGGACCGATATAAACGTACTAATATTACTGCACTGACATCGCATAAACTAGGAACTGACGGCCTGAGCCAAGTGGTTTACCTGTTAAAAGCATAGAAAACAAAAGTATGAAACTGACAATATTGTTGTCTCGTTTTCACACATTTTGTATTCTATCCGTTTGATAGGTTGGACACTTGGATAGAAAGATAATGACGGATGAATTTTCGAAATAAAATCACCACACATCCATTGTCTTATAGCATCTGTTGTCGAAATAATACGTATACTTCATCGTAAGAACAGACCATAATTCAAGACGAAACCTTCTGAATAATACGTGAAAGTCCAAATCCCGAAAAGGTCAGTGTAAACACGGGTTCTGCCCGGGGTCAGGTAATATATTAAGTGTCCGTCGCCTAATACGATAACATGAATTCTTAAAACCGCGATACTTTTTCTTGCAAATGCTGAGGCTTTGCTGTTGAAACAAAAATGATTTCATCATCATCACCAGCTTTTATGTGTCACAGCTGGTGCACAGGGGGCCTAGACAAAGTAGCATGCCGACAGTGATAACGAAGTTCGATAAAGCAAAATGTATGGGATTTGACGTAAGTCGTCGTGTAATCACGTGACCAAAATCGTCTTCGGAAGGTCCTAGTTATGTTGGTAGCGCAAGCTAAGACGCTGTAGATACCAAAGTAATATGGCCGATCGTGACGAACTTCGACACGTTATCGTTATGAAATGATTGCCATTTGACTACGGGCCCAGGCCTCTTATGGATGGAAGAATCAAGGTAGAATGCACTCACCACGCTGGCCCGTGGATTAGTGGGTATTAACAAATGCAGATGCAGCCGGGACCAACTGCTTAACGTGCCTTCCGAAGAACGGTGGAACTCTAGATAGTAAAAATTTGGTCACCCATCTAATGGCATTGCTTAGTTTACGCAATCGCATTTCGAGCGTGTTATGCCACTGCGCTAGCAAGCTAAAAGAAAATTATGTTGCTGTCTACTATTGATACATACATGTCACGCCTTTCTCCCACAGGGGTAGGCACAGATAACTTCTTTCCACTTGCAACGATCCTTACACACTTCTTTCGTTATTCATATTGATGGTCTACCATGACGACACTAAAAGCCTTGTTTAACCAATAAAACGACACCAACCCAACAAACATCACCGCAACGCTTCTCAAAGTGTATTGCGTTTTTTTATTGCGCAAAAGCTTCTACGATTCACTGGGGAGGATCGCGAACGCATAAAAATTAAGTCGAACAGTTTTAGCCGTTAAATTACTACTCGGCTGGAGTACCTTTAAACAGTATCCGGCGCAAAATTTTATTGCACAGTCACTCCTTAGTGCGTAAGGCTTAGGGTACAATAATGGAAAGAAATTTTTTCGCCAGTAATTATTGTTTCTTTTTCATGCTGTCTTGGATGCGAAAAATTACTTAGAATGTGCCAGCCCCGACTCATCTCCTGGGTGTCGTAAAAGTCGACTTAGAGAGATTGTCCGGTGTAGACCGATAAGCATCTTGGGGCAACCGAATGGTGGAGGGCAAACTACCAATAACAGCATACCCAAAGAGGGTTGGTTTGGAAACCAATTGGTAGCCAAAACCTTTGAGCAGTACTGTATGGATTGGAATGTTGTCATTCCAATCACTCTCTCCGTTCATCGGTCTCTCCACATGATCCTTTCCGTCTTTTTTCTATACATTCATTCATCAATAGCACTTTTCCGGTGTGATGGATGATATAAATCAAAGGGAAGTGGATGTTTAATGACGTCTGACTGATATTAATGGAAGAGGGAACATACTGAGCCGAACCCGGAGGAAGCACGGATGAACTCCGCATAATAAATTGTTGGCCATCCATCCAATCATCGCCTTAGCGAAAATTGCTAAGTTTAAGCAGTCTCAAGTCGAGCGTGCTAAGACTCCTCTAGACATTCATACATACATAAATCACGTATAAATCCCCAAAGGGATAGGCAAAGTTGAATTAACACCCATGTTTCGCCAATTATGTTATATGCCAATAGGTGGTGAGCCTATTGCGATTTATCGGGTACGAAAGTCGCAATACATTGTTAGGTGGTATAAGAGACGCTTCTGCCCATTCCTCATCACTGTTTTAACCCTTACTGCCGCACTCAGAGACGTCAAATAACGTTAATGAGTAATTAACGTCAAAAAATGACAATTCAAAACTAGTCGCTATGCCGAGTCTATGGTCTAGATTTGAATGAAAATTTGTGACATTAAATACTCATTAAAGTTAATTGACGTCTCTGAGTGCGGCAGTTAGTCACCCATTTGGGCTGGTGACAATTGTATTCTGCTCTGTCGCCACCAAACGGCACTCCTCTATTCTATAATAAAATCCAAATGTAAAGTCCGTCGCTCCAGCAATGATATCTAACGAGGATTATCTAATCAGTCCTTAGTCCCGCCATCACCGTGTGTACCGCGCCCTATATGACCTTGTATCCCACCAACCCCTTAACGCTCGGTTTCAGCTACAATTTACATTTACCACAGGCGGTGCCGTTGCCAAAGAATCCGGTTACTTTTAAGGCCCGGCGCACGTTGGCGGCACGGCACGGCAAGCGATCCTTCGGCATCCCTGCATGTAAGCGCACGCTGGCGGTAGCACTGCTGTGGCATCCTTTAGCGTGTCAAGGCATCCTTTGGCATGCCGAGGCGTTCTTAGGTCTTGTCTTGTCGCGGTATCTCTCGGTATCCTGAAGACTGGCAAGCGTTCCAAGGCGTTCCGAAGGCTGCCGACACGGCATGCCTAAGCATTTCAGGCATTGTTTTTGTACCTACGACCTTCAACATTGATCTTTCAACGTTATTTTCATAATCTTTAGTTATATTTTTACTCGTCGCCTAAAAATACCCTGCCATGCCGTGCCGCCAATCTGCGCCGGCCCTAAAGGAGCATCTCCATCTAATTGGAAAACTGAGACGCTTAAGCTACGAAGGCAGCGGCAGTTAGTGCAAGTTCTACATTTTTAAACGACATTATCGGCTTTGGGGCGATGTCGGTAATGCCCGAATGGAACGAACCAAACTGATAGTCCAAGGGAATCTGACATGACTTTAAAGACTGTTTTTTATGCTACACTGGAAGGCTCTGGTCCCTTTATCTGCTGGTAAGTGACGATAAGAACCGAAGGTGGTTTCGAGCTTCACCTGGAACCTTCAACCAAAGAGGGACTGGCTATCTTATCACAAATTGTCGGAACACAATGAAGCTGCTAACATAGTTATTAAGGCGACAGATTTCGATAAGACGGTGGTAGCTGGCCAGGCGGACTTGAAAAAAGTCCTGCCATCAGCCAAACCGAATAAAAATTTGACTAAGTAACATGCGCAAGTAGCCCGCGCCTTTGTTCATACTCTGATCAAGTAACTTGAACATGCTACTTGCGCAAACAGCTCGCGCCTTTACTTGCTTCAGCTACTTGCACAGTGTAGATGCACCATAACATAGAAAAAAAAGTATTGCACAGGAAACTGAGTGAATCCGACATCAAAATAATGGAAATACAGCCTTAGTCGTTGTTCGCAAAGAAATTACTTAGCCGCAATGGTGTTCATTTACTAAAGTACATGGTCGTTAGGCTTAGCGGCCTTCAAAATTGCAAACATTTCGCAATGATAATTACAATAAACTTTAATAGGGACACCTGCACAGTGAAACAGAAAACAAGCGTACCGAGCACTTCATGCCTAAGTAGGTATTTATATTTGACATGAATACATACATAAATCACGTCTATATCCCCGAAGGGGTAGGTATAGGTAAATAAACACCCACGTTTCGCCAATTATGTTAGGTCCCATGTATTAGGTGGCGAGCATATTGCCATTTATCGGGCACGAAAGTCGCAATAGGTACATTGCTAGGTGGTATAATAGAAACGCTGCTGCCCATTCCTCGCCAGTTTTAACCCTTTGTCGACTTGTACGACACCCGTGGCAGACATTTGGGGTGGTGACAATTGTATTCAGCTCTGTCGTCACCATATGTCACGTTTTCTTATTATATTTTAAAAAGATAAGTGGTATTTTTACGCTTAGTGTGCCTTCCTAAGCACGGAGGAACCAGAGGTTATATATTTTTGGTCACCTATTTAATCACTTTTGTTGTGTTTTCGGATTTACCGTCCGTCCGCATAAAGCCACTGCGCCAACGTGCCCCTAATTATGCCCTACCTCTCATCAATGGGTTATTTCTTTAATATCATAACCAACCTTTAGTTGGTTAAGTTCGGCTTTTCAACTTGTAATGGTGCTTCTACACGGCGCAAGTACCTAAAGCGAGTAAAGGCGCGAGCTATTTGCGCAAGCAGCATGCTCAAGTTAGTTGATCAGTGCATAAACAAAATGCGTGGGCTTACTAGCGCAAGTTACTTGATCAAGCTACACGTGCATGTTGCCCGCGCGAGTACTTAATGTATGGGTCTTGTTCGTTTCAGCTGTCAACATGTCTGCGCAAGTAACCCGCGCGATGTGATGCACACGCAGACTACTGGCGCATGTTACTTGTGGAGGACTCGCTGGAATCGTTTACACGTTACATATAACCTGCGCAGGACTTAGTGTTTCAACATGCGTGAGGCACTTGTACCGTGTAGAAGCACCATAAAGATTGCATACTGCCAAGATATTGACTTTGTCATTTTAGTGTTGCACGTGTTTTCATAGATAAGAATTGCTCTAAATCTCGACCGTGGAGGTACCCTCTCAGGGAGTGCGCGACTGCAAGGCTTGAGGACAAAGTCCGCTTCGCTTTCCTCAAAAAACCCGCTAGATGCTGTAAGGGCATCTCGGCCAACAGCTTAGATCCTTAAAAAAAACTTATTTTCTTTCTGATATAATACCTACCTAGTTAACAAAAATCACTTTTTTTCGACTAAATGTACTCTAAATAATTACCAAATGATTCAAATGATTTCCAAAATGTAATTCCAATTTTGGTTCCAAGAAGGCAAGCAACGATTTTCACTTCCATTATAATAATTACAAACCTTAAAATAACCAAACCCTTTGCAAGTATCCAATTTCAAGTACCTAATTGTCTTAATATTACTGAGTGGGTCAAATTGTAATTATAGAACTGGAGAAGAATCAGCCGCTTTATAAATTTGATTTAAAACCAATTACCAAAATTGGATAGCTGATATAACTTCAATCCTCATAATAAAACTTTTAATCGCAGCTAACTAGCTTCATTAGCCGTTCATACAACAGTCTAGCCTCTCCTAATCCTATAATAGCACAAATTACTGTTCGTTGGTTCATATTATACTTTTTTTATCGGCGTTAAAATGCCTTTACGCACTTCCCACGGTCCCGGGACTTGGACCGTGGGGGTGTGTGGGACTCCCCGGCGTAAAGAACGCCGGGACTACCACTAAAATATCCCCGGTTCTCCATCTTCAGCCGACTACGCGGGGGGGAATGAGGGCGTCAGCTAAGCCTTCTCCCAGGGTCCCCCGCTCGGCCTATTGTCCGCATCCGGTCTCGTCTATGCGCGGTTTGAACTGCACTTCACCTTCTTCGCGGCGACATACCGGAGAACGTGTATGTCGCCGCGTCAATTTGGACCACAAAAGTGAATGCTGGGAAAAGGGTCCCGCCTAGCATTCTGTGGTCCACGTGGGCAGCGTGACGGCAAAAGCCCTGCGCCGCCGCCCTACTCTCCGACGCCGGATAATAGGTGCTGAGGGATCCTGCTCCCTCCTTCTCTCATCGGCCTCTTTCGCACTCAGGACGGCCTCGCAGAAATTGGAAACCGCCTCCCACGCCTCTGTGTTGCTAGCCATGGCCCTGACAAGGGCCGGCAGCGTCAGTTCTTGGCCGACCACTGAGGTCAGCGCCATCCGCTCGATAGCCCAAGCTGGGCACCCCTGCACAGTGTGCAGGGACGTGTCCTCCGGCGCGTGGCAATGGTGACACGCCGGGGTTTGCTCCCTTCTCGCCACGTTGCACAGGTACCTCCCGAAGCAACCATGCCCTGAGAGGACCTGCGCAAGGCGATAAGTGAGCAAGCCCCCGCGTTCCTGCTGACGTTCTAGCCACTCATAAAATACGGGCCAAATGGCCTCAATAGTGTGGTGGCCCGCCTGCGGTGTGCGCAGTCTACGTCTCCACCTTCTTAATGCTGCGCTCTTGGCGCTGGTCCTCCAACCTTCAATTTCCTCCGGTGGTGGTGGCCTGGCGCTTGGCCTCTATGGTCCGCCTACGAACAGCCGCCATGGTTCATATTATACTAACCTAACCTGACCAACTTCCTAACTCATGTCGGTAAATAGTTAGATTTTTGCCTGGCTGGCTGCTGCATCTTTCAGGCCGATAGTTGAGCGGCGCTGTTTAGTAAAGAGGCTGTTGATTGAAAAGCCAGTTGGCTGGGATTTATACCAAACTATTTATCGGTGTTTAAGCCTTGTATAACCTGGGATAGGCGAAAGAACATGGTCGATAACCCAAATGTTTTCTTTGGCGATTCCCAAAACAAAAGTATTATTTGAAAGAGCTCGCATTCGAAATTTTCCTGCAAACAAAAACCATTTGAAAGGGTCAATATACCACTTCTGGAGTTCGTAATACGGAGAACTTTTACGGAACCCTCTAACGCTTCCCTATCTAACATTGTTTCGCCTTTCAATAACTTTGTAAATCACATCCCGGGAGGCTTAAACCGCTATTACATCAGCGGAATCTTCATAAATGTTAAAATTTAATGTAACGTTAGCACCTTGGGTATTATGGGGGCACGGAGGCTGTACTCCACTTTACGACCATTATAGAACCTCGTAAGCTTTTATAAGCAAGTGGTTTAATAGTCGTCAATCGGCTGTGATACTGCTTAAGATATTAGGTATTTTTAGCTTTACGTTTATTTTTTATTGACTATCATTTTTTAATAACGGCCAAGAGACTTCTTTCCCCATCGAACATAAATACGCGTGATTTATGGCAAGCTTCACATTCAATCGACGATGTTTCTACCAACGAAATAGTTTTCCACATTCTACCGGTTTCTATTCCATATTCAGTCAGTCAGGTGAGAGACGTCCACTGTTGGGCATAGATCTTCCCCAAGGATCTTTAAATCGATCGATCCTACGCAGCCCGCTTTCAGCGGCCTTCCGCGACCTTTACCAGATCGTCGGTCCACCTAGTGGGGAGCTTACCAAAGCTACGTCTCCCAGTACGAGGCACCCATTCGAGGACCTTTCCTCCTTTCGTAATGTGCCCTACCAACCATGACTTGTGGTCCGCAATTCTTCGGGCTATTTCAGTGACCTTAGTTTTCCTACGGATCTCATCATTTTTAATAATATCATCAAGCAGGGAAATATCGAGCAAAGCCCTCTCTATTGCTCTTTGCCCTTCTTTGCCCTTCTATTCCATATTCTACAGGCAATTTTTTAAATTCCAGTTTCGATTAGCAGTTTTTTTTTCTTTTCAACCGGCAATAAAATATAGTATGAATTTTTGGTTCAATCATTAAAATTAACATTAAAAGCCGTGTCGCCAATGATTTCGATATCTTGTTCGCAATGTAGATTGACAACACAGACGGTACTGTAGAAACCAAACAGTATTTTGCTATGAAAAATGCTGTGCACGTACCACGTTACCTCTTTGATCTCTCAGCGATATATGTGCCTTTTTATATCGAATTTGTATAGGTTTCCTCGGCTTATAGTCCAAGAGATACAGAACTGGTTCTTCTCGTAAGATATATAATATTGATACACAATATGAGTACCTGCTGATTATGTAAATCTGGTGCTAACAATTCTCGTTTGAAATTGTTGTTTTTAAGGTTATGTATTTACGATTTGTTATGAAATTGTCTCTCTTAACAACTGAAACAATCTGTATAATATAAAAATTATAACAATATTTTTCTTCGAGAGCCTCTTCGAGTGCCTTTGTTGGAAACAATCATTAGTATATTATTTTCGATGTTGCCTTTATCAATCTTTATTGTTGAAGCTGTAAATGGTAAATGAAGATTCTTGATAAGAAATACGGCCGGATTTATATTGAAATATTATTTTGAAAGAAACTCGGGCGAAATATTTTGCAATTTAAGGATAATTTTACGATATTTCTGCGAATTGTCTCAAATTAGAAATATTCACTCGCTAATTTAATTCTATTCATCTTTTCCAGGTAAGCGAAATGATTCAAGAACAAGAAATAAGTAAGCGTGACTACTTGAAAGGTAGCTGATAATATTTATTGTTTTATTAGGAACAGAAGAATATAAAATAAGGGGACGCCGGTACAATTTCCGCATTAGGACAACGGTTTAAAAAAAAATTATCTTTATCTTTGTAATATAATATTACAAACGCCACCTGCATCTCTTTCTGCCGCACTCAGAGACGTCAAATGATGTTAATGAGTACTTATGTCAAAAAATGACAATTCAAAACTAGTCCCTTTTTTTGCCGGTCTATGGTCTTGATTTAAATGAGATTTTATGACATTAAGTACTCATTAAAGTTATTTGACGTCTTTGAGTGCTGTTGTTGCCGTTTTGCCGTCCACCATTAGGATTCCCCAGGAATCTTATTGGTATTCACAACTATAACAGTAACGAATAGTTTGCCTCAAAATATTTCGATACCAAACAATAGTTTTGGCTAGCCCCGGGACAATGATGAGTGGAATAAAACATATGATATATGGATGAGAAGGGGAACAGGGACAAGGCATAAATCTGATTTACTTTCTTAAATAATCTAGTAATAGAGCCGAAATGGATCGCCGAATATAGCCTGGTGGCCGTGATTGTCGATGCAGGGGTTCGCAACCAGAATAAAATCTGGAGTTATTTTACTTATTATTATATTTTCTGAAGAACACAATAATTTTATTCTTATTACTTTCTATCTACCAGTATAAAATCTGAAGTTAAATTCAGATATTTTCTGATAAACACCATCGTTATAACTTCCTTTTATCCTTTAAGAGTAACATACATACATACATACATAAATCATGCTTATATCCCTAGAGGGGTAGGCAGAATAACAAAGGAGACATCAATTCGTTCATGATGATGTGACGTTTGTTTGGTTGTATATTATTTTACAAGTAATTACTCCTGAGTTACACAATTTAAAATCAAATGTGTCTGTTGTAGCCAATATTCGCTCTGAGCCGTATATTGTGCTTAGCCACATGAAGCGTAATTTGGATAAGCCTAAGCACCTCGTTATAGCAATTATCTCAAGTCCTGTGTTTTATGTCGCATCGTCCAAGGGCTATGCAGACGAGACGGCGAAACGCGTGTAGAGAACAGCCTCTTATTCAATTTTAAAAGCGTGTTTTGCTGACTTTAATGTTCATTTTTGGCCTGAAATATCAAAATTGCGTCTTTAAATTTTATATTTTACGTCTTGTACGAACAACAGCATTCCAGACTTCCCAAAACTGTCGATTTTCTTCAATCGATTGTCAACCATAACTTGTTTGTATCGAAGCACAAAATCACCACTACCATTTCTCCCGTGGCTGTCGTACAAGGCAACTAAGGTTAAGACAGCAGTGAGTAATGGGCAGCAGCGTTCCTCTTATACCACCAAGCAATATAATGTCAATAACGTGCCCGGTATATGGCAGCAGGTTCGCCACCTTTTACATGGGACCTAAATAATTGGCAATACGTGGGTTTGGCAACCTCTTCCCATCCCTTCGGGGATATAGGCGTGATTTATGTATGTATGTTGTTTATTTAAGTTTATTCACGAATTAAACGCTCGCCTGTTCGCCCAATCCAGTAACCACTCGCGCTATAATTAATTATTTGCGGTGTTTCCTTTCATTTAATTATACGTGCGTGTATTTTGGTACCAAAATACGCCTACGATTTCAAAAAATACGTGCTCTGAGTAATTAGTTCAATGACATGTAAGTTTCGGTTCTTGGTGGCTTTATTTTGTCGGCGATTGGTAAGTTAATGTAGACCTGCCCGGCTAGCATGACCACTCAGGGTATGATATAGCCATATAGATAAATGGCTATAGCCATATAGATAATAAACATAATATTTCTTTGGGTACATTTTCTAAGTAGACAAATTAAATTCAATATTTTTCTATTATAATTATACTGGGATCCCGTAAACCTACACTTGGATCACAAGTCCCCAGCGCTGCCACTGACTTTCCCATCTGCCAGACTATGGACCCGGTACCTGCACGGCGAATCCATGGGATGCTAGGAGTTTTCGTCTCGTGGTGAAAATATTTAAATCGGTAAAAATTTTAATATCTTCATCAGGTGGAAAGTATAGCTCCTGATGAACTAGCGAACATTGCTTAGTTTTCGCATTCGCAAGCCGAGCGCGCCAAACCCCTGCGCCATACCCTTTCTCATTAATCCGTAAACACATACATTTATGAGAGCGGCCTTAGGCTCGAGTTTACCAATACGTAAAACAACTGTTTAAATATTAACTGTCAGTTTTTGACAGTTCTTCCTTACGATAAAATGTCAAAAACCATACATACATACATACATAAATCACGCCTATAACCCCGTAGGGGTAGGCAGAGGTGAACTAGCACCCACGTTTCGCCAATTATGTTAGGTCCCATGTAATAGGTGGCGAGCCTATTGCCATTTATCGGGCACAAAAGTCGCAGTACATTGCTAGGTGATATAAGAGGAACGCTGCTGCCCATTCCTCATCGCTGATTTATCCTAATAATAATTGAAACTTTGATTAACTAAGCAGACATCCCACAACAGAAAAGTAATAGTTTTTTAAATGATTTTTAGTACTTGATTGCTTTCCAGGAGAATCTTTCGGAAGAGTTAATTACTAGAGTCGAGTACAATTGCTTTAAATAAAAAAAAAGATCTACTTGAAACACAGCATCGCATCTCGAACTTGAATAACTAGATCTTGCTCTTGCGGTTAGTTTTGTGTAACTTTGCTCATGAGTTATGAGCAACGCGAAGACACGCTCTCAATTTTAACCGACGAAAAACAGGACGAGGTTACTCAATTCGTATGTTTTTTCATTATTACGCAAAACGAACGAGGTTCGTGAGTTTCTCTGATTACTTTGTTACTAACTTAAGTTAATTCGATTCCATGTAAATAGTTATTATTTTATTTTCATTCGAACATTATAATATTATGGCTTAGTTATAATTTTATAACGGCCGCCTTGGTTGAGTGCTCAGATAGCTAGGTATTGGCCAAGAGGTCCCGGGTTCGAATCCTGGTAGGGGCAAACTTTGTGATGACCACAAATGTTTGTTTCCGAGTCATGGTTGTGTATATGTTTATGTAGTATATTTTCAACATTTATATACATAATTATACTAAAATTTGTCCGTCATCTAGTATCCATAACACAAGTGCTTAGGCTACTTAGGGCTAGATGATAGGTGTGAGTGTAAAATATATTTATTTAAAAAAAAATACTTATTTACAACAAAGGAAAAGAAGTTTTCGAAATTTAGCCGACAGTTTTTTTTTTGTAATGGCTTGTACACAAAACAGCGAATTAGCGCGATGCGAGTTCGCAACGCAGAAAAATACAACATAAGCTGCTGCAATGCGATTTGGTGGCGGCGAAAAAAAGAATAATGAACTTTAAGGAATGTCCGTTGCGAATCAATTCGCAAGGTGCGGTGAATCGTGGAAGCTTCTAGATTTGTACGATGCGACGTTGCATCGCAGTTCTGTGTACAAGCCCTTACCACACCCCAACCTTAGGCTCGAGGTCACCAACACGAAAAAAAGCGGATTAAAAAATAACCGTCAGCTTTTGACAGTTCTCCCATACGGTAAAATGACAAAAACTGCCGATTAAATAACAGTCGCCTGTTTATGTGTTGGTGCACACTAGCCTTAGTTACCTTGTACGACACCCGCGGGAGGCAGTGATGTCAATTGTATTCTACTCTGCCGTCACCACACGGCTATAACAATAATATATTATACACAATATTCAATTATTACCGCAAACGTACCGCAGATAAGGTAGCTACAACTAATGACTAGCGGTGTAATTAGATAACACTTGTCTGTGAAAGCATTCACATGTAAACATATTAGTACAATCAAGGCGTTTGGGCATTCATTAATCTCGCACTACAAATGATAAGCCCCGAATTCCTCGTGATATATACCGAACACGCCGCTTCGCTTATTTCCATTGTACTCCGGTAAAATTATTTATTTTAAACATTATTATCTTATAACGGCTTTCTCCCACATGGGGTAGGCAGAGATCCTTGCTTTGTACCTGCTACGATCCTTATCTACCTCTTTCGGTTCATCCAAACTCATTAATGTCTTCATGCATGCCCGTATGTTTCGGGTACTCTTGACCTAGCTTCACTTTCCCTTCCCATTGGATGGATATTATTATCCAATGACCGGCCTTAGCGAATATTACCTACTGATTTTGCTATTTTGTATGTTGTTACCCACATTGATTCAATCGTCACATATAATACAGCGAGCCTATTATGTCATCTGTCGAGCACCATCGTTCAAGATTAAATAACGTATACATTTATCAATAAGAAATGTTAGATTTCATGGTATTTTTTTTTAAGACCGTATGTTTCTGAGTGAAAAATTATCGTTAACATCGACTGCACCGATTAGTAAAATAAAATGGCGAGTGTTATTTTTTACTTGGTTCGATTCCCGGTTCGGGTAAGCTTTTTGAGAATTCTGTGAATGCTCAGAATGTTCAGTTTTGTTTCTTTTTAAAAATAAAGGAATGTTACCTTTCAGTAAATTGAGCTATTTTACAGATTTAAGGTAATTTCCCTCCAGGGCCCATGCTTTCTTTCCACACTGTATATTATTTGGCGGTATAACAGGAAGACTGGTGCTAATTCCTCAACACTGTTTTAACCTTGTATGACCGCAGGTGTCATAGACAGTAATGTGGTGACAATTTTATTCCGCTTAACAAACCGCTGATGCCAGTTGGAATTATTCTCGTGGGTTAATGGGAACGCAGGCCTTACACGCGTTGTTGGTTCCGTCGCGCTCAGTTAGTACAGTCAGCCCTAAAATTAAATATGTTTCACGTCTCATAGCATGTCTAATGTGCCGGTTCAGGCAGCTTTGACAATGTAAAAAGTACATAGGCACCTTTTTCTACTAAAATGGAGAATGACAGGAAAAATTAACAAACCCTAATTTAGTTTGATGACGAGGGTTGGTTTCGGTATTGTTAAGATGACTGGCAGACATAATGGCGTGTAGAAATAAGTGATAACACTTATTTATGATTACCCAAAGAGGGTTGGTGTTAGGCAGGCGGCCGACTGGAAAACCTAAGCCAACCTTGAGCAGTATGGATTGGATTGGGATGTTGTCATCCCAATCACGACGTTGACGGCCGCCTTGGTCGAATGCTCAGATTACTGGGTATTGGCCAAGAGTTCCCGGTTTCAAATCCTGGTAGGGGCAAACTTTGTGATGACCACAAATGTTTGTTTCCGAGTCATGGTTGTGTATATGTTTATGTAGTATATTTTCAACATTTATATACATAATTATACTAAAAATATGTCCGTCATCTAGTATTAGTATCTATAACACAAGTGATTTACTTACTTTGGGCTAGATGATAGGTGTGAGTGTAAAAATATAAAAAAAATCACTCATTCCGTTCATCGATCTGTCGACATGGTCTTTTCTATAGTCATTCACCACTACCACATTTCCGGTGTGATGGAAGATGTGAATCAAAAGGGAGTGGATAGCTTGATGACGTCTGACCGTTACTATTGGAAAAGGAAATGAAGGTTCATGTATGTATGTCAAATACCAAACAAGTACTAATCGATAGCGAATTTTCCTCATCACTGTATATTAAAGTTAGTTATTGTTAACTTACAATTTGAGCTTAGCTATGATGGCAATTAGTGCCAGAGCGATTTGTCTGCTTACGGTCGGCCAATTAGTGAGATGTGCTTGCTACATTCAATTTCGCAGCAGAAAATCTATTACAGGGGAAAGTAACCTAAAACGGTCTTGGGGGAAGGTGGCCCATAGCGGTCTGTCAATGCTGTTTAATCTATACTTATATTAGCTGAAGAGTTTGTTTGTTTAGTTGGTTGGTTAGGTTAGGAATAAATGTTTTTGTGTTGGATAGTCCATTTACCAAGGAAGGCTATAGGCTGTATAATAACCGACATTAACGCGAGCGAAGCCGCGGGCGACCACAAGTCATTTAGTAAAAGTGCGGAAAAGGTTCAGCTAAATTAAACTGACTAAAATACTGTCTAACTTGAGTTTTTGGTCACCCATCCAATGACCGGCCTTAGCGAACAATGCATAGTTTACGCAATCGCAGGCCGAACGCGCTATCGAGCGCTATAAAAATACACCTGACATTGTTGCAGCAAAGCTCAAGAATCCGTGACTTGATTCGTTTTCTATTATCAAATCTGTTTAGCGTCTATGGAGGAATGCTCGTTTACGATACTAGACATTTTCTAAAGCGCCATAAAAGTTACGACTGCTATTTTATGGGGCGATAGTGATGCAGGCTTGGGGCTCGGGTATGGAACCGTTCGAGTTATTGCGAAAGTCGTCCAACTCGACCAACTAAAGTTCATTTCCTTAAGCTTAGGATCATCATCATCCTAATTCACATCCATCACCTTCATATCACACCTCACACAATCCATCCATCTTTTCAGTGGTCTTCCTTTACTTCGACATCCATCAACTTTCATGTCCTCAGCCTAGGATATAACACAAAAATTTATTTACATACATTTTCAAAAAATTTGAAAGTGGGCTACTTATTTTTTTTAATGTTATCACATATTATGAAAATTTCAGAATCCGTATGCTTAACACACTCTTCACAGCTGTGTGGTGATGTCAGTGCAGAAAACAATTGTCACCATCTCCATCTTCATCTCTCATTCGGGTCTCCTACAATTCGACTTGACGTAAAGAAAGTAATGTAGTAGTGGGAGTCCTCTCATACTAAGAAAGGGGGTAAGGTAAGGGACTAAGTTTGGGGTGGTGACAATTGTGTTCTGCTCTGCCATCATCACACAAGAAATATATAAAGTAAATATAATAATAAATAAATAAACATTTTTACACACACTCTACTATCATCTAGTCCAAAGTAAGTAGCCTAAGCACTTGTGATAAGGATACTAGATGACGGACATATTTTAATATAATTATGAATATAAATGTTGAAAATATACTACATAAACATATACACAACCATGTTTCGGAAACAAACATTTGTGGTCATCACATAGTTTGCCCCTACCAGGATTCGAACCCGGGGCCTCTTGGTCAATACCCAGCAATCTGAGCATACTAGATCACCCTAGAATCGTTTTATGAGCGTTACCACCACCGCGCATAATACTTGCTACATTACTACTATAGAACTACTACAGAATAAAACTACTTGCACGTATCGATGTTCGTAACAGCTCGTAGACACTTCGTAGCTGCCGGTGGCGTAGCTGTGTTGTAGCCTCGTAGAGGTTTTATTGACCAGCGAGCGTAGCAAGACGAAGGCTTTTCAGTGAAATAATACATTTTTGACTACATGAGTCACAATTGATTCCATATGCTACACAGAGTACTTTCTTTATTTTTATTACATACATATACACACATAGACCACGCCTATATCCCCGAAGGGGTAGGCAAAGGTGACGTTTAACACCATACTTTTCGCCAATTAGCTTAATTAATTTAATAGCATTTATTGATATAAATTATCATCATTCTGTATAAATGAGCCCCTTGCAGTTCGAAGTGGTGGTAGGCTGATGACCTGTAACACAGGTATTCTTACCTAGCATAGGCATCAGTCTCACACAAACATCATAAGTTCTTCTATTATAACATTGTACAATATGTATTGTGTTTGTGATGAGAAAAATAAAGATTATTATTATTATTTATTTATATAATTGTATTTATCGCGGTCTATGACCGGTTTACTGCTGTACACGGGCCTAGGCCAAGTAATACATCAGTGCGGAAGAGATTGTTAAGTTTGTAATTGTGAGGAAGTGCAGATAGTGATGAGCTTGTGTGTTATCTATTTGAAGAAATTTTCTTACTAACCGACAAGTATTTAAAATTACTGCTTTCTGTAAGAGTCTGTATGTATGTGATGGGATGTTAAGGGTTTGAAGAGACTGCTGCAGTTGCTTGGGTATGATACCTGTGGTAGATTATTATTATTATTGCTAGGTCGTATAAGAGAAATGGTGCTGCCTATATTCGTCGCTGTCTTAACCCTCTGTCGCCTTGTACGACACCCACGGGAGAGATTGGGGCTGGTGACAATTGTATTCTGCTCTGCCGTCACCCTACAGCATATTTAACAGAAAATATTTAGAAGACTTTCTGATTTTACTCATAACAAAATTTGTTATGAGTAAAATCAGAAAGTCTTCTAAAATTATCGGTATAATTGTTACAGGTAATGAAATAAAATAAGTGACACTTAAGCTTGAAATATGTTTTTTACCGATTAGTTTTCATCATTGTCAGTAATTCATGTGTGTATAACATGTGTAATTTCATACTACGTTGTTGACTGTACTTCAAAATAGACATAGAGCTATAAAGTCGCCATAACCCAAACTCCTAATTGGAGTTAAAATGGACTGCATAATTAGTTCGACTACATGATTTATATCATTGCGTTTGCAATAATTGACTTCGTTTTAGTAACTAGTTCATAATAATATGCGGAAACTCCAAACTACACTTTGCACAGCTCGTAATAAAGTCCAATATTGGCTGCTACAATGTCGGTACGGTTATGGACGGGCTAGTGACTTCAGCGGTGATTTAGTGTCTTTAAAACTTTGGCAATATTCATAAATCGGAAGTCATATTGCTTAGAACGGATGACGTAGACTCACTATGTTCAATAATAATATAAATTACCCGGACAGACAACAATATCCCTTGAGATTCTGTTCTATCCGAAAGCTAGTGTTTGCACTAACACTAAAACACTATTCCAGTAAGGTCTATTATTAAACAACAGCTACTGGTGGAAATAATTCATTGGAAACATACATACATACATAAATCACGCCTATATCCCCGAAGGGGTAGGCAGAGGTGAACTAGCACCCACGTTTCGCCAAATATGTCAGGTCCCATGTAATAGGTGGCGAGCCTATTGCCATTTATCGGGCACAAAAGTCGCAGTACATTGCTGGGTGGTATAAGAGGAACGCTGCTGCCCATTCCTCATCAATGATTTATCCTTAGTCGCCTTGTACGACACCCACGGGAGAGTTTTGGGGAGATGACAATTGTATTCTACTCTGCCGTCACCACACGGCAAAAAATTCATTGGAAAGGTTATGTTATATAGCACTTTGGTTATATAGGTCCGAACAGAATTCTCGTTACCGCGATGTAAAATACACCCAGCGCCATCTATTGGTGAGTGGTGCAAAGCTGCGTTTTCATTAGTAGTACAAACAGAAATTACTTAAGTTTCGTGGTAATCCAGTGTATTATTTTATCGTACCTATTATGTAAGGGTTAAAGTATGAAATTGCCGATGTTCCCTCATTATTTAGTAGGAGTGTATAATTCCTTTAAAACAATAGTTATGTCCATTATGCTTTTTTTATTTTAAACTTCATTTCAAGGACTTATATTTATGTATAAAGTTTTATCTTATTTTTATTTCTTTCACTACCAATAAATCCTCAAAAACAGCTTGTCCTAAGTACCACTTAGATCCACGGACACGGACACCAGTCCGTCTCCGTTATAAAAAAATCTCTAGGTATCCTATAGCTTAATGTTGTCTAAATATACCCACAAAATTAAATAAAATTTAGAATTGTGGTTCCTTAAAAAAGTCGCAAATATGTATGTATGGAAAAATGAATTTTCATTAAATTCTCCATACAAAACGGCAATTTGATACTTAAATCCCTAATATGATTTATCGTAATCCCCGAAGGGGTAGACTTTATTTAGTTTTATTTAGAGGGGTAGAGCAATTTTTTAATAAGGGCCGAGAATATTGTCATCTATCGACCGCGTAACTCGCAGTATATTCCTGACGGGTATAACAGGAACGTAGCTGAATAAAATAAATAAAGTTAAGATTAAATAAAAAAAATGAAATATAAATATAAGTTTTATTAAGATAGATTATAAATTTAAATTACTTTTATTTAATCTAGAAAAATCTCATAGATATTTTGTAATAAAGCTTAAAAACAAAGAAAATAAGCGTATAGCTTTATAAATGGTAGAAGCGTGCTTAAAATCCGAAACCTTGCAGAATACTAATGTGCCTCACCTACATAAAGTTCATGTATCTTCAAAACAATATGACAGAGGAACAAAGTACTCACAATGGGTGATCTTACTTTCGGGAAACCTTTGTTCAAACGTAAACAAGTTGCGTATGTAAAATTCGGTGTACAAACCCCTACTATTGGTTTTCATTTCCTTCCTCATTTAGCGGACATTATTTTATATTTGTTTAGAGAGAGAAATAATTTTAATTTATTCAATTTATTTATTGCAATCATGTTGTTGTTTACAGCTGAGTACAGTAATATAGTGTCAAACATGAACCCTTTAAGGGTATCGCAATATAGTATACATTTAATAACAAAAAACGAAAAAGAATACAAAGATAGATAATATTACACAAAAACAAATTCTAGTTCAAAATAATTACAATCTACTACAAATGTCAGGGTAAAAAAAAATAATAAATAAATGGCCGCGTGGTGACGGCAGAGTAGAATACAATTGTCACCACCCCAAATCTCTCCCGTGGGTGTCGTACAAGGCGACTAAGGATAAATCAGTAATGAGGAATGGGCTGCAGCGTCCTCTTGTACCTACCACCTAGCAAAGTACTGCGACTTTTGTGCCCGATAAATGGCAATAGGCTCGCCACCTATTACATGGGACCTAGCATAATTGGCGAAACGTGGGTGTTAGTTCACCCCTGCCTACCCTTCGGGGATATAGGCGTGAATTATGTATGTATGTATGTAAAAAAAAAAAATAATAATAAATATAATTTTTGTATTTTTAAATGTTATATTTTTTAATGTTTTATATTGTAAAAATGTAATGTTTAGAAATATGTATTTGAAATGTAATAAAAATAAAATATAATAATAATAATTTTAAGTGCATGAGGGAATGAGTTCTGAGACTTCTATGTCATTTAAACATGTCAATTTCTACAGTCAGTTATCATTGGTAAATAATGTCAGTTCATATTCATAATGTCAATTAATTAATTAATTATCAGTCAAATATTTTATCATTAAAAAACTCTCTTGGACGATAGCATGCGATCTAATAATTCGGTCAATCCGGTCGTCATAAAGACTATTTTAATCAAGCGATAGACGAAAACTCTTAACATTACATACATGTATTCACCGTTCGGGTGCCGGGTTCTTAGTGGGTCAGAGAGGAAAGTCAGTGGCAGCGCTTGGAACTTCTGACCCAACTGTAGATTTACTGGATCCCACCACAACATGTCAATCCCCACCTTCGCCAACCCTGATTTCTCGGACTGCCCATCCTTATTTGGTAAGATTATGTGGGAGCCGCATTAGACACACGTTTCAGTGTAGAACTTTTGAAAGCTCATATTACTAAAATACATTAAATTCATTCCCGTGGGTGTCGTACAAGGCGACTAAAGATAAAACAGTGATGAGGAATAGGCAGCAGCATTTCTCTCATACCACCTAGCAACATAAACTTATACTGCGATTTATGTGCCCGATATATGGCAATAGGCTCGCCACCTGTTACATGGGACCGTTACATAATTGGCGAAACGTGGGTGCTAGTTCACCTCTGTCCGGTCTAGATGGAGAAACTGCTACGTCATTTGGTATTACGTAGTGTTTTTCATACGAGTCCATCAGAAGAGACCAGTCCGGAGCCGAACCTCGATTCGAGTACGGTTTGTGATTCTGATTCGATGTTGAGATATGTTTGGTGAAAATTACGAGGCTTTTGTTGGCTATAAGTTTCCTTTGTACTCTCGCAAGCCTATATAAAACATAATTACGTATTTTCTACGTTTCTCATATTGTGACGAAAACTCGTAGTAGTGGTCCGAAATAAAAACATCTTTGATGCTGGCGAGAGTCCAGTTCTAAAGGCGACCGAGACGGTGCAGGTTGCAATGTCATCGAAGACATTAATTTCGTTTCAAATATGGAATCTCATTTTCGGCTTGTGTCGTGGAATTATTCTTGACAGGATCTTAATAATGTTTTTAAAATTAATTGAGCACATTCGTTCTGTTAGAACCGCACGAATTTTGGACATGTTATGAACTTGAAAATGATTAATTATCAAACAAGAAAGTAAAAATAATAAACGTAATTATGGATGTAATTATGCCGTGTGGTGACGGCAGAGTAGAATACAATTGTCACCACCCCAAATCCCAGGTGTAGTACAAGGTGACTAAGGATAAATCAGTGATGAGGAATGGGCAGCAGCCTTCCTCTTATACCCACCTAGCAATGTACTGCGACTTTTGTGCCCGATAAATGTCAATAGGCTCGCCACACATAGGACCTAACATAATGGGCGAAACGTGAGTGCCAGTTGATCTCTGCGTACCCTTTCGGGGATAAAGGCGTGATTTGTGTATGTATGTCATTATGGATAATATGAGAACATACGCAAACCATAATTTTTGTGATCACAGTCATCATACTTGTGATAAGAGAGGTTGATCGGTGGAAGGATAGAGAACTGTATCACTAGGGCGATTGATACAAACAAAACAAACTCATTATAATGATAAACAAAAATACAAAAAAAGTACATTTAAACAAAATAAACAGCTGTGTCTCAAAAACATTAGTAGTTTCATATTTAAACACCTCATCATCATCATCATCATCATTATCACCAGCCCTTTAATGTCCCCATTGCTGGGGCACGGGCCTTCCCTATGGATGGAAGAATATAGGGAGATTGGGCCATAACCCACCACGCTGGCACAGTGCGGGTTGCTGGGTACTAACGACTGCAGATGCAGCCGGGACCAACGGCTTAACGTGCCTTCCGAGCACGGAGGAACTCGAGATAATTAATTTTTAGTGACCCATCCAACAACATCCGGCCAAGCGCGCTGTGCCACTGCGCTAGCGAGCTCCTCAAACACCTACCTACTAATAATGTCTGTGTTCGTTAAAGTAAAAGTGTGAAACTACTAATTTTCCTGACTGACTATAATATTATGTTTATGTACTTTTTCAATATAATTTATGCTACTTACTTTAGTACTTGTTTATCATTAAAATGCGTTTGTTTTGTTTGTAAACAATATAAGATACCAATTTATTTTTACTCTTACACCCTTAAAGATTTTTATTAGCGTTGAGTTAGATTACTTTTGTATAACTACGTCCATAGCACCATCCAAGTAAGACCGTGAAAAGACAATTTTCTGACGAGCTCAAACTAATATTGTGATAAAGATAATGACATGTGAATAAAACAGCAGGAAACTTAAGTAGCATTACAGACTTTTTATCCCTGGGACGTATAAAATATAATATCAACTGGCTCCCCATAGGGTTACCCTCTCAATTATTAATACCGACCGTGTGTACTACATTTTAAGGGCGAACATTGCTTGTGCATCTTTTATAAGTTTGTGTATGGTATGGCAAATGAAGAATGTAATGGAAATTTTGATGGGACACGAATAGGTTATTTTTGGAAAAATATTTCTTTCCCATCATCTGGTTTTAGCCCTTCTTTTTTAGTATTTCTAAGTAAGTAGCTTGAGCACTTGTTCAAGTACTAATGATAGTACTTAATTTAAAATAAAACTGAATGTAGATAATAAATAAATAGACAAACTAAAAAGCAATTGTGTATCTTAAGATGTATTTTGAACATAAGGTGACGTCCCTATCTCCCCAGCGGGGAGTTTATCGCAATGTAAAAGTTATAAATGATAAAAATGGGCAGCAGCGTACCTGGCATACCACAAAGCAATACTGCGTGCTTGTCGTGCTCGTTAGATGTCAATAGTCTCGCCCCCTATTAACAAGGACTTCTGGCTGATCTAATATATCTGGTAAAGAATCTTAAATTCTTTCATTTTCTTCCTGCCTTGTTCCCAGTTCATCTGGAGTCGGCCGGCGCAGTATCCATTTATATAGGTTAGACTTCGTCTACACATCCCCTCTTTGGTGAATCGTATTATCCATTACACCGAAAAGGTGATAGGGATATTAATGAATGCGTAAAAAAGTTACGGAAAAGACCATCAAAAACATCTCAAATTTAATTATTTTAATGACAAAATTGCCTGTTTAGGGCGTAATATTTAATTTAGTCATTTGCTAGCAGTGCTAGCTTAATTTCTATCCTTAGTAGTGAAAATTGTAGTTCATTATTGTTTAAAAGAACTACTAGAAGCACTTGCTCTTTTGAAATAAGATCCGACGGCAATAAATACTGGTTATCGCCTCTTAATGCGCCATAAACATTATTTTATTATTATCATAGGCTATAAGTAAATAAATTTAACGGCAGATAAACCTTATCTGTGACTTAACGGCATTATTGTAATGATTTACGTCCTACATAAAGCAAATTTTACAAGAGCTACATTTTTTATTTAATCGATTGTTATCAGCTTGCGAGGCCGGGGTTAATTCACATCTGCGTACCCCTTCGCAGATATTATAGGCGTGATTTTTGTTTGTATGTATTTCAGCCATAAGACTAACTCTCAAAGAACTCACTACTCATTGGTGTCTTTGCCCTTAGGGCCGGTTTTTTGATTCATAGTTAACTCAACCAATTGTTAATAACTGTTACTAATTGCGAAATATCACTCTGATAAGTAACCATTAGTAACAATTTTAGTTGCTAATGGATCAGTCTGATATTGTTACTAATTGTTAAATATCTCAGATATTTATCAGTGATATTTAAAGATAAGTAACAATTTTCAACAATTGGTTAACAGTTAACTATGCATCAAAAAACCGACCCTTAGTCGCCTTATACGCCACGCCACCCACGTGACAATTGTATTCTGCTCTGCCGTGCCACACGGCCAACCTTTATTCCTTAGATTAATGTGAAAAATTGATTTTAACAACAAACCGAACAACTTATCGCAAGATAGTGGCATTTGTCTAGTTATTTGCAATCTGCTTGTACGAACAATTTCGCGAGCTCCTAAAGACACAATCTGGAAAACAACATTTGAAAAGTTGAATATTTTCCGGCGGATCTCGGAAAGATTTATGCAGAGCGGCGACGTTACTTCATTTAAAACTTGGCAGTGGTTCCGTCGATACGAGCCGCCGATAAGGATGTAACTCAAGTGAAATTAAGCATGGCCCGCGGCGACAATTTCAACAAGTTTGCCAATTTTTTTTTAAGTGAACTACGAAACGTAGTTTTTTATCGGCAGCCTATAAATTGTTACAGTTATTTGACAAGTTAGTTACCTGGGGGGTATACGAGCAATCGGTTAATATAATCACAAATAGTTAGGCTGCGTTTCCATAGAAGCGGAGTTGCGTGGAGCTGAGCTGAGACTTACAAAAATTGGCCAATGATATTGTGGAGCGGAGATAAGATGTGGTGTCTGACTTGAGCAATATTATTGGTCAATTTTTGAAAGTGTCAGCTCAGCTCCGCGCAGCTCCAACTCTATAGAAACGCAGCCTAACAGCTGACGCCCACCTTTTTTATGCGAATAAAAATATGAGTATGACTACAGTCACAACCCACCTTATTATAAAACATGGACTAAAGTTAATCATAGTTTAAAACTGATGCTGTCACTTTTATTTGCTGAATGAAAGACAGAGTTAGCATCAATTTGAAGCCATGACTAATTTTAGTCCGTGTTTTTTATTAAGGGGGAATGTCTTCCAGATAGTACAAAGCATGTACAATAGATGTCACTACTAGACAATTATTTCGAAGATCCTGAATACTGTCCAACATAAGCTCGCCTCCTTTTATCATGGGGCCTACCAATAGTTGGTGAAGTATGGGTAGCTCTAGCTCTTTGAGGAGATACATAGCAATTTTTTTTATAATTATGCACCTTAGTGGTACTGGTTGCAGAAATCTTCTCAGATGCCCAACAAAAGCAAAATAAAGCACTACGTCATGACTCGTTATAAGTGCCAAAAACCATTCTCAAGGATTCGTAGAAATCATATCGTTTTCTCCAGCAATGATCTCATTGACCATTACGGCTATTTAACGGCTAAACAGTTAACATAACAAATAAATTATCACGCCATCTATGACGTCATAATCTAAAACTAAACGGTTTTTCTAACGTTCTCTCACGTCAAAGTGATTCGAAATAGAACGGATGTTTTGATACCTACGTAGTACGACTGCCTACGTACAAAATGGCAACCAAGTTTTGATATAATCGTCAATAATATTATTAGAACATGATTGTATCGCTACAAGTTTAAAAGCAGTCGAACAGCAATGATGACTGTATTGGATTCTTCTGAAACATCTATCTACTATTGAGTGTCACAAAGCCTCATATTATTACATTGTTGAGCTGGGAGTGTGAGATATACCAGCTAAAAATCCCTCTAAACTTTAGGAAAATACCTTGGTTTGTCTTGAACTTTTGTAAGATTCTGTGACATCAAGACCTAGCCATATTTGGTAAGAAGTCGATCAGCTGCATTGTTTTATACCACATAGAAGTATAAAGATTTAGGTGGTATAAACAAAATCCAACACATAGAAATATACTGCAATTTGCGTGCCCGACAGATAACAGGCTCGCCCCCTATTACATGGGACGTAACATAGTTGGCAAAACGTTAATATACCTCTGTCTACCCCTTCGGGGATAAATATGCGCTATTTAGTATCTATCTTCAGCTGGGGCGAGCCATTCTGCTTCGAATGTTAAAACCACATTATAATTTTATCATTCATCACCAAACGTGTAATGTCCCCACTGCTGGGGCACATGCCTTCCCTATGGATGGAAGAATATTATGGAGAAATGGCCATTACTCACCACGCTGGCACAATGTGGATTGATGTGTATTAACGACTGTAGATGCAGCCGCGATCAATGGCTTAACGTACCTTCCGAAGCATGGATAAACTCTTGATGGTAAATTTTTCTTCACCCATCCAATGGCTGGCCTTAGCGATCATTACTTCGTTTAAGCAATCGTAAGGCGAGCCCGTCACAGCGCTATGGAGCTACTCATTATAATAATAATTTATTAAGAGAATCTCTTAGCAAGACGAAAGTGATTCTCACGAAAATCTCCGCGAAAGAAAGGAACCACAACTTCTACTCCAAACCGTTAATAATTAATTACTCAGCAAAATGAAATACCAATTTTGTTGAGCAAAGTCTATGATTTGCGCTTAATGAATATTCTAGTTGTTCTAAAATCTGAAAATGGTATTTTCGTTTCATAAAATGTTACTACTAACGAAGTGGTAACAGTTATGATGGATTGGGGTCAGTGTACCTGTGGTTGGTAATTAAAGGTCCCTGGTTAGAGGTAAACACTTTAAAAACGAAATACTAAAATGAACGGCTATATCGAACTTTAAATTCGAGTATCAATAAACTTTTTATTTGATACAAGCAAAAGCAGTGCTTTGCATCAAAGCAAGTGCATCCAAAGGAATAGACCAATCATATTGCAGAAATTATCTCGTTGGTTTGTATAGTGCTGCAGAGCTGTATAGGTGGGAGCGAGGGGTATACTACATAATCCCTAAGACACTTATATTCATTATTAAAAGACCTTGACTTGTATAGAACTTCTCTAAGCTCTACACTGGAACTTGTGTCTTGGGCAGCTCTCACAAAATCTTATCAAATACCGCTGAACAGAGAGAGAAGTCGCGATAGTGAAGGTGAGTGTTTACTTGAAAACCTACACTTGGGTTACAAGTCCCAAGCGCTGGTACTGACTTCCCTCTCTGCCACCCTATGGACCCTGCACCCGCACGGTAAATCAATGGAATGCTATGAGTTTTCGTCCCATTCAGACGACATGATTGGTCGAAATTAATCAAAATTCCTTTTCTCAACATCTACTATTTTTCCATCTTCAATTAATGAAGCGTATTTATAAATGCGTCTTTATAATACAGACGTCATCTTACACACGGTAATTGGTACAATGTGAATTGGTATTACACTTCGTGTGAAAGGTAGGCGATCAATTTGGCACACGCTGCTATTTTGAGCGGCATCAGAAGTCATTAGCATTTGTATCGAAAAGGGCAAATAGGTGAGGTGATCTGTTATTTATAGTCGAATGTGGGAAGTCGAGATTCAAACGGATATATTTTTAGAAGGGAGACCCGTTTAGTTAAATTATTTGAAAAACGTCAGCGGTGTGAACGTATTCTTCTTCTTTCTGTCCTTATCCCGCTCTAGGCAGGGTCGGCACAACATATTTGTTTTCTTCTTCCACTCCTCTATATTCTTCACCCATTTCGCATCCAATCCTCTCACTATAATATTCTCCTTTACAAAATCCACCCATCTCTTCTTTAGTGTTCCTCTCGTCAGAATAAATCATTTTAAGCTTAGCTTTCTTCAATCTGTCTTTAGCTCCAGCATCCATCCATCAAATATTAAGGCTTGAAATAAAAATCCATCCTCCATCAGGGGTAGTGAATATTGAATTAAATCAAAATAAGAGGTTAGTCCACCGTGACAGACCGCTTGATAAATTTATAGGAGTAGTATTTTCAACCTATTTAATTATTTTCTTGCTTAACGTCACATATTTAGAAATCGTTTATGAGTGGTGTCGTTTTTGATTTAATAAACTGTGCTGCAGAGAGTACGAGAGAAATTTACTAGACTGTTTTTTTATATAATATACTAGCTGACTCGTCAACCGTTGTTTTGACCTTATCATCTAACTAGGAGTATAAAAAATGGTCTACGACCTTTTCTCTGACCAAATATACACAAAATTTCCTAAAACTCGATCAAGCCGTTTCGGAGGAGTTCGATAACAAACACTGTGACACGAGATTTTTAGATTATATATATATACGTACGTAAATCACGCCTATATTCCCGAAGGGGTAGGCAGAGGTGAACTAGCACCCACGTTTCGCCAATTATGTTAGGTCCCATGTAATAGGTGGCGAGCCTATTGCCATTTATCGGGCACAGAAGTCGCAGTAGGTACATTGCTAGGTTGTATAAGAGAAACGCTGCTGCCCATTCCCCATCACTGATTTATCCTTAGTCGCCTTGTACGACACCCACGGGAGAGATTTGGGGTGATGACAATTGTATTCTACTCTGCCGTCACCACACGGCGTTTATATATATATATTAAATTTTAGTCACTATGAAATGGCCAATAACAAATGAAATGGCTCATACTATACAAATTAAGTCAATTATCAACCTTATCTTCTTTACATAGCAAAGAGAGCAGAAAATTTTACACATTGTGGTAACCTGGCTGTACTGTTACTACATAAACTGTATATCTAGTGCTGTTACACTAACCAAAACAGTTAAACTGTTTGCACAACTATTGGAAACACCGGGCACCTAAATACCTTACAGCTCAGATAAAAAGACTGTTTAATTTATTTTCCAGGAAAAAGGGCGGATCATTTACACGAATCCCATTCGTCACTTGCGAGTGTAACTATAATATTTCACGTACACAAGCATGTATCATCTATCTATTCATCTATCTGTGAATTTAGTATCGTTCAGGGGCCTTACCACCAACTCTAAACGCGACTCAATTCCCATTGATAAAGTGAGACAACGCTAGAAGCCGAGTAGAGCGGCGTCCCGTTTTGTCACTCGCGTTTGGATCGCACTAATACTTCATGGTACGGCCACTGTTCAGTGATCGATAACGCTCTCGATGTCGATATCCTGAAATACGCTTCGACACTTCCTGCTGATAATAACGTCAAATATTTGTTTGAAAATGTACTGTAATTACGTTTCAGCTGGCATCCAGTATTTTTGGGTTGCTGCTCCATTTTCTCAATCAGTTTTCGACTTTATGGCAAACAAATAGATGTTTACATCAAATTAACCACAACACAAGTCGGTATAAATTCAATTGAACTGTATTTAAAGTATTATTGGGCCTTTTTTATGCATAGTCAACTCAACAACTAATTGTTAAAAATTGTTACTAATGGTTGTACCTATAGGTATCAGTTATTTAACCATTATCATTATAATTGGTTGAGTTAACTAAACATCATAGATCCGGCGGCTCAACCAATTGTTAAAAATTGTTACTATTGGTTAAGTATCAGACTGATATACAACGCAGACCATAATAACAACTTTAACAACTGGTTGAGTTTTAACACTATATATCAAAAAACAGGCTCTAAGTTAAAAAAAAACGAAATGTAATCAGACAGTAGTGGTGAGCTTGATGTGCCGTTGTCTGTACACAGTTGTAGTTAAGCCCGTATTGTAATTCTGAAACTCCCCTCACCTCAGACAATCTAATTCCTTATACACTGGCGTATCGTGATATAGTCTTGTTTATTAACAATATACAATTACTTTGAACAGTATTACCGCTACAACGCAATTGTAATATTGGATTCGCGGGTGATTACTTGAATAGTAATGACAAAGGGTTATATGTAATCAAACATACGTACAGTCAACATAATATGAGGTTACATAAAACTTTTCAATATATCCTTTTGGTGGTAAGCTTTAGCTGTCCGAAACGGAGTGTAAATAACTATGCTAAAATGTTTGTTTTCGTTTACTCAATAGGCAGATTTGTATTTCGCTTATTTACAAAACAAACCAAAAAAATTTGGATATTTATTTTGTCTAACAACATTTTTTAGCTTTGGCTTAAGCAAACTTTGACAGACGAGGCTATTTATAACCTAACGTCCGAATCACAATAAATTATTGATTGAAATAAAAACATGACTTAGTTTTGCCATAGAACAAATAATTTCTCAATTTCCGGCTTGAGCTCATAATAAAGATTGGTCAGTGTGATCGGCTATTAGAAAACTATTTCGCTTAATTTGTTAAAATATTGAATTTAATTTAGTCTACTTAGAAAATGTACCCAAAGAAATATTATGTTTATATTGAAAGTACCGTAATATCCGTTTTAAGTTCTGAATTGACATTTGAACATACGGTATAGAATAGAATATTATAATACATACTTATAAATCACGCCTATATCCCCGAAGGGGTAGGCAGAGGTGAGTTAGCACCCACGTTTCGCCAATTATGTTATGTCCCATGTAATAGGTGGCGAGCCTATTGCCATTAATCGGGCACAAAAGTCACATTGCTAAGTACATTGCTAGGTGGTATAAGAGGAACGCTGCTGCCCATTCCTCGTCACTGATTTATCGTTAATCGCCTTGTACGACACCCACGGGAGAGATTTGGGGTGGTGGCAATTGTATTCTTCTCTGCCGTCACCACACGGCTTAAAATAGAATAGAAATCTTTATTTGCTATAAACTGTGTTACATATTGATGGCGAACATAGGTTATATTGATCATCAGTATAATACCTTAATTAGAGTAGTACCTGACCTCCATACATGTACATGAAACACCACATATAATCACCACAAGCTGCAAAATATTTGAGAAATAGTTTTGAGTTCTACGTCGAACAAATTAAAGCTGAAAGTCAGCTGAAGGAATTGCCAATGTCATTTTGTCTTATCATGCGGTTAACTGTAGCAAGAAATGGAGACATTCTTCCGGCTTCTTTTATATGGAGAGTTGAAAAAGTTTCACTATAAAGTAAAACTTTGTAAACAATAACATTCATGTAATGAATTGTTTTTGTCCGATCTGTTCTTACTCATCGCTAAATTAACAGATTCTTTGCAGAGTTATGAAAACCACAAGCCAATAAAAAAAGTGTCATCGTCATTCCTTATTGCTTCGTGAAGAAAAACAATCTTATTCGTTTTATGAAACGTCACCAACTAATTCATTTCAGGTAAACAAACGGCACAAAATCAACTGCGAATCATTTCCGATACGCATATTCAGACCATGCGCATCTGCTATATACCTAACTATTGGACGCCCGCGGCTTCGCTCGCGTTAATGTTAGGTATTATAATATAGCGTAAATAGCCTTCTTCGATAAATGGACTATCCAATTCAAAAATTATTTTTCAATTTGAGTAAGTAGTTCCTGAGATTAGCGCGTTTAATCATACAAACAAACAAACTAACTCTTCAGCTTTATAATATTATAAGTAGTATAGATAAAAACAGAACAACCTCGCTCCAGAAACACGTGACTATTTCTGTAAATTTCTCGTCAACTGATCGACCAAACAACTTTTTCTCCTTCTCCTTCTCTTCTCCTCTCTCCTTCGAACGCACCACATGCACAAAAGCAGCTGGGGCTTTACCGACGACTTAAATTTTTAACGCGACTCAATTCCCATTGTTAAAGTGAGAAAACGCTTTAAGCCGAGTAGTTTGTCACCGAGAGTTTTGTCACCCGTGTTTACATACATACATAGGTCACACCTTTCTCCCACAGTGGTAGGCAGAGATCACTTCTTTCCACTTGTCCTTACATACTTCTTTCACTTCATCCAATCTCATCAATCTCTTCTTGCATGCCTGTCAGTTTCGGGTACTCTTGACTTGGCCCTTTTTGAATAGACTTTCAATTTGATTATGACAGATCCGCCTAGGCCTTCCCCTTCCTATTTCTTCATTCACTTCCGCCATATAAATCCTTTTTGTCATTCTCCTTTCATTAATTCTTTCGAGGTGACCAAACTATGCGAGCCCTTTCTCAACCCTTGTCATTACATCTGGATCGCACAAAAACTTTATGGTACGGCCTCTGGTCACAAAAAGCGACATTGAGAGAAAGCCAGACACCGCACGATCCGCAACGATTGAAACAATCGCAGCACCAGCGTGTCCAACGACCTTTCCACGTCCAAAAGTAAACTGTGACGGCTCGAATAAATCCACAGCATGCGCCCGCGTCGCTTCCAAAAATAAAGCTGCGCGCACGCGTATCGTGTTCCTTTCAGTATCTCCTGAGCTCCCGAGAGCGCACCCAGCCTGTGATAAACTCTAGTCGATATAGTTTCCAAACAGTGATACCAGCTGCACCAGAATGACAAGTAATTCCCCAGTGTATTGACAACCCGATTTCACCCCGACCTAATCTTGCGCTTGTGTGGATTGGATTACCAAGTGTTTTTATATTTTTATGTGGCTAGTATAAGGCTGTAAGTATACGCTTTGTTTCACACTAATCGTTTAATTCACAAGTTACTGATGAAACTTTATTCTTGTTATTGATTTCATGGATTTTTCTGCCCCATTAAAAGTTATCGTCATTAGAAACTGTCTCCAATTTAAAAATAATTCTTGGTCCTTTTTTTTGTATTTTGTACCTCCACCTCATAATTATTATCGTTAATTTGAAAGTAACTCCTGGTGTATCTGGTTCGAATGGAATTAAAGATTTTATAATTGTATATATTAACTCCATACTAACTAACGTAATACACACATTTACGATTTCTTGATCTTGGCACAAAACTACATCCTCATTCTCGAAACTTTCAACAACTTTTATCTTAATATCTGTATTCTAATTTACATCAACAGGTGCTTGGTATCACGCTGCATTCTTTTATCGCACACTTTAATAATTATATTAATAGTCTTCACTTCGAATGTATCTATTTTTACTGCTTTATGTCCAAACAACACATCAAACATTTTTATTAACATCTTTATTAAGCTGAATATGTTACTTAGTTTCCAGAGTAGTGACAAAGTTAAATAAAAGCACATTATTGGCTCTGATCTTTCTTTGTCCGTGAAGCGATCTTTCGCGATTAAATCACTTGCTAAAATAATCGCGGCATTTCCTTTGAGCAAATCGCCAACGTGACTCAAAACTGCGCTATCTTCTACGTCGACTGATGTTATTCAGTCAGCTTTTCTGGTTGTAAGATTTTTAAATTCATTTTTAATGTCTATGTACTTGGAAACACCTGTCTATTCGCCATTCCTCATCAACTATTCAATCAATATAACCATTAACTATTTATTAACGAGTTTTAGCTATTACAGGTTTTAAAACCTACCGACCCGGAATTCCCATTAATTAAGCCAGCGGTGTCTGTTTTATATGATTTCGTAACTGCATTTCTAAATTTCGGTCATTATGCCTAGGAGCTGCGGGTGCCGCGTCCCATTTCCTTCTAATAACTTCTCAATATTTGGCATTTGTCCCATTCGCATGGTAAGTTTCCTGGATTTCGTAACGATTCTTATCTTTAAACTTGGACTGGTAATAGGAAGTGTTTTGTGTCTTTTAGGGTAAAGAATATGATTTTGAGCCACTAAACACAATGTGAAGAAAACGCGACACTAAAAATATTTGTAATATTTTTCGTTGTGTCCCCGTGTATAGAACGTCACGTCAACGCAATGTAAAATTCTCTCTATTGATTTTGTACTTTACGTCAAGGAAGTTAAGGTTGACAATCGATTATACATATTTGACGTAAAGTTCTGTGTTAGTATGACGCGCTGACTATGCTGTGCTTATCATAATTTTCTTTTGTGTCACTTTAAATCAGACGAAGAACTATTTGAAAGAAAAAAAAAGTGTTTTCTGATGTTGACAAAGTTAGTAATCTTATTAGTTAGTTATTAGCTAATTTTTATAAAGTTTCTCAAATCGTACACAACAGCACACGATGTTACATTAACTAGTCTTTCATCACTTGTGAATTCTATTGAAAACTCACATTTTGTAAAACTCACTCACTATGTAAAAATATGACAGTGTCATCATTTGATTCATCCAAGTCACTTCTCAGACCAATTTACTAATATACAATGTGTTTTTTTGAATTGTAACAATATGAGCAAAGATCGTAAATGATACTATCTAAGAAACCATTAGATGTTTTTTATTTCATGAAACATCTCTGGTATTTTTTTATTAGTTGACCTTCTACGTAACATTTGTACTTTTTCATCATCAATAATTTCCTCAAAGTAGATAAAATTTATGCATACCTACTATTATTTAGAGTCGCTTCACATAATGAAGCTTTTGGGTAAGATTCACTAGGTAGAATGGACTCTGCACTACAAGTATGTTGTATGAACAAACTTTTATAAAAAGTAGCTCAAAATTTTGCCTTCGGATAAAATCAAATGATCATCATTTAAACATGACGTCAGTTAGATATTTACTAACAATTCTATAATTTAAGTTGCCAATCGAAAATGAAATTCCCCAAAAGCGACTGCTGAACACAAATTCCCAACGTGCCCTGTGTTAATACGCGAAATTTTAGCCTGTATTCAAATAATGAGTTAATTATAAATTCACATTGAGTTCAATGTTCCTTGAGGCCGTTTCCACTTTCGGAAGTTGGGAATTTGTTGGAAGGTCCGACCGAAGGGTTTTAGGTTAATTTTACATTGTATTAGATTTCCGAAAAACTAGTAGGTGAGTGCGGCACTCGGTAGGATCCTAAACTTAACTACATTATTAACATCAGCCTCGCAGTTTGGGCATGTTGGGATTGGTCGGCCTGTTTCTAGGATTATTCTGAGCTGATTTTAGCTGGGGTGGTGTTCAAAGGTAACACAAATTGGATTTCCCTTGATTAGATCATTTTACAACTAACAGTCGTGGGACGTCAGCGCGGAATACAATTCGGCTGGCCCTACCTGCCGCTCGGGTGTACTACGAGGCGGCTAAGGGCTTTCATTGAATTGGAACCATCAGTTTTGTTTTGTTTTATTTATACTAAGTGAAGACTCACATCTATTAATACACACTAGTAGCATATAATATGAAATATACAGCTAATTAAAAGTCTCCACAAATAACACAATAATAATGTAGTACCTACTCTTCTTCTTCTCCATGCCCTGTTCCCAGTCTATCTGAGGTCGACGCAGTATGTTTACTCTTCCATTCATATCGGTCACGAATGTAGTACCTACTAATACGTGAAAATACCAAGAGAGAGTTGGTATCTGTAAAACCTAACCCAAAACCTTGAACCGTATGGATTGGAATGTTGTCATGCCAATCACTCTCTCCGTTAATCGGTCTCTCGACATGGTCCTAATTCATCATCATCTAATAGTTACATACATTAATTCATAACTATCACCTTCAAAGGGAGTAAATGAAAGAGAAAACATACTACATCCCGGTTAAACTAAGAACAGGGCAGGAATATGGAGAGTAGGTGGCAATAGGCTTACATTGCCGTGAGGTGACGGTCTTATACCACCTAGCAAGTACCTACTGCGACTTTAGTGCCCGATAAATGGCAATAGGCTCGCCACCTATTACATGGGCCCTGACATAATTGGTGAAACGTGGGTGCTAGTTCACCTCTGCCTATCCCTTCGGGGATATAGGCGTGAGTTATGTATGTATGTAATGAATATGATGAGGAATAGGCACGAGCGTTCCTTTTGTATCACCTAGCAATATACTGCGATTAAGGTGCCCAATATAGTATGGCAATAGGCTCGCTACTTTATTATATGGGACTGAAAATAGTTAGCGACACGTGGGTGTTAATACGCATCTACCTAATTTCTATCTCTTCGGGGGGATATCTGTGTGATTTATGCATGTTTTTATGATCTTTAATACCTGCTATGCGATTTAGTTCCTTAAGAGTTCACCACAAAGACGTTTTTGTTGCTCTAAGGAAATGTTTCACGGCTGTAAACAATTCAAGGTCATTCGGTTTCTCTGTGAGGCGCGCAATAAACGTGAGTGAGGCATCTTCTTTGTGCGCTCTCTAGCCAAATACGAAACTTCACATGATTCAGTCAGTGCCTAGTAGTTTTGTAAAAAAAGGTTTGGATGTTGCCAAAACTTTTTATTAGAAATAAATATGACGATTCGCTGGACACGTGGGTAGGTACAATGTTTTTTTTTAATAACAGCTTTTGTACGAACTAAAGGGCAATATATTTTCCGTACCATGAGTATTAGTACTATCCAAACGCGGGTGACAAAACAGGACGCCTCTCTACTCGGCTCATAGGCTTGTCTCACTTTAACAATGGGAATTGAGTAGCGTTTAGAGTTGGTGGTAAGGCAACTTTTAGAACCTCCACGGCGTAGCTATAAGCGCAGTTGGGCGGTGATCTTGTAAATTAAGCGGTCATCGAAAACTTCGTTATTTTGAAGGGAGACCGAATTGCAGATTTCATATCTCGAGTCGGGACAGGACCCGGCGGCAGTCTTTGATGATCACCAAGCCAGGTTTTATTATTGAATTTGGATGTTTTAAATTTTGACGTATGTCAGTATGACGTTATATGGGTGCAATGCGCGCTAGGTCCAAAGTATAGCACTTTAACGTATATTCAATACAAAAGTGTAAAAAAGATGACATCGAGATATTTGTGTGACAGAAGAAAACATGTTGTGGCGATCCTAGGAAAAGAAAGCAAAATGTCAATTGTACTATTTTCTACCGATTTCATATTACTTTTTAAGAATATTCCAGCTTGAAATTGATTATAGCCGTCTGTCATTTTTTATTGCCATATGAACGGTGTTCGTAATGGTGTACCAAAAATTTTATCGAGTTAAGTTGTGACTCGATCACGTTATATCCGGAAACCCATAGGGAAGAGTAACAATGGGGACATAAAGATACTAAGACGTATTTTATAATGCACTATAAGCCTCAGACTAGTTTCAAAAATGTGTTGCTGTAAAACATAAATTCGGAATATTTAGCATCAGTCGGATTAAATGTAAGCGCATTAGGGGAATCAACTGTACGATTCTAACTAAATCCCCTAATATTAATTGTAAAGCTTAGATAATTACATGTTTCAGTTGAGCTGTCTATTGAATTATACACTTTGCTAACGTGGATACAGTAATTAATCATTAATTAGTGATTAATTACTGTATTTACAACAAAAATAAGGAGGATAGGCAGTGGCAGTTAAATCTACTGAAAGTCTCTAGTTATGATTAGAAAATCATTACTATGAAAGTAGGTAAATCTAAAAATTTTTTAGGTGCAAACAAAATATATTAAAATGCCCGTTGTCGTTAGTATAGTAATATCAAAGCCACGGTCAAAGCGAACGTCGGATGTTAAATCTATGAGCTGTTTAATGGACTAGTCTTTAGCGAATGTAATTAAAGAATATGTACCAAACGAAGCATAAAATGTAATATATTATACAAAATTACGACATCAATCTCATTTTACGAACACCATTTTAATGACAATCAAATTGACAAAGGGCAGACTCAATTCCAAACTGAAAGATTTTCAGCTAAAGTAATTGGGACAAAACCGTAAAATTTAAATTTATCTATTCTTCTTCCTCCTGCCCTTATCCCGCTATAGGCGGGGTCGGCATAACATGTTTTCTTCTGCCACTCCTCTCTATTCTTCACCAATTTCTCGTCAATACTTCTCACTTTCATTGATCCTTTTTTAAACTATCAAATCTCTTCTATGTTGTCGTCTCCTTGTACGTTCTTTTTCATACCTAACATTTTTGTACCAAAACAGGTAACTGACATTTCGTCAAACAAGTCAAATCATTCAAACAAGCCTTCGCCAATTCAGTCACAAATACGACATTTTGCGATGACTCAAAACAAAAAGAGAGCAAATCATCAAGGTTGTAACTAATAATTACTATTCCATCAGCAGTTGCGGAAATATCTGCTTTTTCTTATTCATGAAACAGAAGCGTACAGCGTCACAATTTTCAACCTTGTACCGTGGAGAGGAAGATAGAAAATTACTAACACCGGGCAAACGCTTAGCAGAATTTCGTCGGCCATGTAACGACTGACGGTGCTTTCTATTTATAAAATCGGAATTTGTGCGAAACTACACCTCGAACGTGAATGTAACCGAGTCGGCTCTTTTGTGGCGAACGTTATGAATTGTTAAAACAAATCAGCAAGTTTCGAACTCACCACGTTTTATTGTTACGCCGAAAAAACTCTCGTATGTTTTATTAGTGAGACCTATTATTAATTTGATCTTACCACTGAAAAGATGAATAGATTTTGTGAGGTATGATATGAAGTTGATGGGTGTGGACGAGGAGATGACGATTGACAGAAGAGAGTGAAGAGGGCATACTGCGCTGACCCTAAATAGAAAGGGATGTGTACGTATGTATATATACAATGCTGAAATAGCAAACAAATAATAAGGGTAAAGACTCTTGAAGTCATCCATCTAAAATTCTGAAAAATAATATACCTTTACATTAATCTTTTCCGAAACGAAATACAAAAATTCAAATATCAACCAGATGATGAATGGATCAACATGGAGGCAATCTGAATCCGAAAGGGCACCAGCCCAATGCCAAACGATCAGAATAATGTTTTCAGAAATAAGTTAGCCGACCCTCACTCTGGGTGACGGTCGGTGAGTAATGAAGATAACGACAGTAATGAAGCTATGAATAAAATGATTATTAAGATTTCACGAGTGCTCAGAGCCATTACAGAACTCATCTGTATACGCAATTTGGAAATATACGTGAATATAAAATAGTTTTCAACGATACCATGTGGTGACGGCTGATCAGACAATTTTCACCACCCTCCATCTGTCTTCAGTGTCGTAAAAGGTGACGTAGGATAAAAGTAGTAAGTAGTAGGGTAAAGACAGTGATGAGTATAGGGCAGCAGCTTTTCTCATGTAACACAGCTTTATGTTGAGATTTACGTTCCCGATAGATGGCAATAGATTCTCTCCCTATTACATGGGACTCAAAATAATTGGAGAGACAATGGTGTTATTCACATCTGTCTATCTCTCTTGGTATAAATGGGGAAATATATTTCTTTTTACTACAATTTCAATACAACATATTAAAGAGTTAAATAAATATTATAAAAGTTGAGATGTGACGTACACTCTAATTACCCATTAAGAATCAACAATCAATACGCGCTGAGTAGCATGGTGGGTTATGGCCACTCCCCCTATATTCTTTCATCCATGAGAAGGCCTATGCCGTTAGGGCACAGGCCTGGGATGGGAATAATTAAGGGTTTATGATGACGAGCTCCTAAATCTCTCATTATTATTGCTTTAGGTAACGTATTATGAACGCTACTGCCCTCATCACTTTTTAACTCTTATCCCCTAATACAGAAACGCTACTCAAAGTTTGAGGGTTCATTTAAGTATTGTCAAAATGTACATTTTCCCATACAAATTCTGACAGGTATTGTCCACTTTATAAGCAGTGTTTAAATTTTAAGTAGCATTTCTGTATTCGGGGGTTAATCGCTTGGTACGACACCCTTGGACACATACACCCGACAGTACTGAAGCTTCATACGTGTATTAATTTAGTAATATTTTTCAACAGATACGTAACGCAAGGCAAAGAACATGGAGCAGTTTGAGTCGTTGTTGACGTGCTGCGTCTGCTTGGACCGGTACAGGAACCCGAAGTTGCTGCCATGCCAGCACAGCTTCTGTATGGAGCCATGCATGGACGGCCTGGTCGACTACGTTAGGCGACAGGTATACATTGCAAATGCAGGAGCATATAGCTATGATCCCAATCCAACCCTAAAGTTATTATACGTATACCGTTACTTTCCAGGTCAAATGTCCAGAATGCCGTGCAGAACACAGAATACCGTACCAGGGGGTACAGGGTTTCCCCACAAACGTCACACTGCAGCGGTTCCTAGAATTACATGCTCAAATAGCTGGTGAATTACCAGATCCTACAGCTGGACAGGTTATGGAAAGATGCAACGTTTGCTCAGAGAAAGCTTACTGTGGACCTTGCGCCCATTGCGACAAGAAAGTCTGCGAGGATTGCAAGTCCGCTCACATGGAAGTTCTTCGTCGAGAAATTTCAAGAATCAACAACCAAATTCGTCGCGGCGTCAACAGGCTCCAAGACATCTTAGGGATTGTTGAACGAAACACTACTAATCTGCAAACCAACTGCGGTGCAGTGGCAGGGGAAATAGACGAAATACAGAAAAGACTTGCGAAGGCGTTAAAAGATAGAACCGATTTCCTAAGGAATGAAGTTGATCGGTATTTAGCGACGGAACTTAGAAATCTCACTCATCTCAAAGATAATTTAGAGCTAGAGTTAAGTAATATACAGAGTAATTGTGATCTCGCCGATAAGTATATGATCGACGACGTAGAATGGGAGGACACAGAGCTAGTAGACACCAAAGAGATTTTCTTGAAAACGGTGGAGTTTCTCAGAAACTTTGACTACGAAGCAGGGGATTACAACCGAAGAATCCGATTTATCATGACTCATGATCCGAATCAGTTAGTAATGCATGTTGCTAGTTATGGTGAACTAAATATAACCCAACCTAATGCTTATGGAGCTATTCAGCAAAGTCCAGGTTTAACTAGGTCTAAAAGCGATCACCGTTTAGCAACGCAATTCCGTCAGCAAGAAGAGGCCAAGGGTTACACGGAGAACGATGAGCCTATTTTGGGTGGTCGTAAATTCGGTGAACGTCGCCCACCTCCACCAGAAAAACCTACTAGAGATTACGGTACTACCGACGATTACAGTGGTTATGAGTCGGAACATAGGCCTTCCCGTAGGTTCCGATCCCGGTTTGTGAGGAGTCATCAACAAGACAACGATTCCGATACAGAGCCAACAAGCCGCACAGTGAAAGCTGAGCAGCAACAAAAGGAAAAGGAAAAAGTAACAGACACTGAAGACGCCACTCGTGGCCCTCTCAGTGGAATTTTCAGACTTAGTGACTGCCCCCGTGTTATGCAGAGGATAATGGATGTTGATAGTGGAAAAAAGAAGGAAAAAAAGGAGGCCCCTCCTCCTCCAAAACCAGTACAGCCTACTCCTCAGCCCCGCCGGCCTCCACCTCCGGCGCAGAGACAGCAGAGTGAAGATGACGAGATCACTCGACTTAAAAGACAAAATAAGGGCGCAGCGACTTCTCAAGAACCAGACAGAACTCCACAACGTCCAGCTGAGGAAGAACGCACCCCTGTAAATCGTAAACCACCTACTCCAGCCAGGGAGGTGAGTTGGGAATGGGAAGAAGAGACAGATTAAGAATCAAACTATTATAGTACAACGTAGAGTTTAGGAATCATCGTTACTAACAAGGGAAATTAGATATTTAAAGGCATTCCATTTAATACACTCCACGCTTAACCCACACGATACACAACATGACAAAATGTTTAAATAATTTAGGTGTCCATATCGAATTTCAATATATTTCTCAGGCGTCCAGTGACGGCGAATCCGATGAATCTGTTGGGTCTTTACAACGGACACAGCAACAACGTAAAAATACAGCACCCGCTCCAAAGCCAACAGTCACTGCTAGAAAGCCTTCAGCCACAGAAGCTCCCGCGCCACACCGACCAGCTGCCCGCGCACCTAGTACAGAGTCAAGCGCTTCCACAGAAAGCTCCGGCTCGGCGGTAAAGCATACAGGTGCGATACAGTCTATCGCCGAATTAAAGGCTAAATATAGCAACAATGGGCTCCCACCAAAACCGGCTATTCGTTTTTCCACAGGCACCGAGAGAACAACGCCAGTTACAACTAACGGGACCACAGGCGGCGCACAACGGGTGCAAAGCCGTTTCGTTGGCTCCCAGCGGCCGGCACCAGCTCCCGCGCCCGCCGAGCCGGCCCACGAAGATTCCGACACGAGCTCCGAAGAAGAGACTGACTCGTCCGAGGAGAGTGAAGAGGAGCCTGCACCGCCAAGAAAACCCGAGAGCCAGGCGATGGCACGTAGTGACATAGGTCCGCTATTAGCCCGCAGCACAAACGCTCGCAACGACGCCATTGATAACAAAAGCAATAAAGATACTCCGGTGCAGACACGGTACCGCACGAGACAGCAGTCTCAGACGGAAGAAGAGCCTTCTTCTCGTTACAGTGCCGGGGGGTCTACCTATAGTAACCGTTATGGCAGTAAGCCCAAAGAGGAGCTTGAGACTCAGTCATCATTAGACGACGACACCAAATACCCTACCGCTCGATCGAGGTATCTGGCTCTGAAAGAGCGGCGCAACCGCCTCGCCAGAAGCAAGAGCAGTCATACTGGTTTCGGGGCAGGAGACGACGACGATCAGGACGATCCCGTTTCTCCGACTACTGCATCGCCGTCGGCTTATCTTGCGGCTCGATACGGCTCCGGTACCGGTGGTTCGGAGTTGTCTCGAAGCCGATCATCTCATGCCCTCAAATCGAGAGAGAGCTCTCCTGAACGAACCGTGACAGGTGAAAAGGACGGTGCCGCTCTCAGTTCTTGGGCTAGGTACTTGAAAAACAAGTACGGTTCGCGGGGCAAAGACCGTGACACGAGCGGTAGTACGTCGAGTACGTCGCGTCGCCTGTCTCTCGGGTTGCCCTTGCGTTCAGCTAACGAGCTTGCCAGTTCCGATGACGATTCAAAAAACGCGGCAGGCTCCCCCATCTCCCCTACGGCGGCTACAGCAGCGGTAGCAGGTTAGAATAAAGCGTGGCGTGTAAATAGGTTTGGAGCTTGCCGAGTGAGAGTGTGTCGTAATTTTGGTGTGATTTTAATTTTGTTCTTTGATGATATAGGTTTCGCAGCAGCAGGTTCCTCCCCTAGGAGCCAGTATCTGCAGAAACGCCGTTTACAATTCAGCGTGGGGAGCCGGGGGAGCGAACCCGGTTGCTTTACTTGGCCTCGTGGCATCGCTGTTGGCCCTGACAACACAATGGTCGTGGCCGATTCATCAAACCACCGTGTCCAGGTATAATTTTGTGTCCTTGTTTTCTTTTACATTGAAACGAAACTCATAATATATTATTTATATTGTTACACATTAAATGTATCTACAACGAGGAGCTCGATAGGTCAGTGGCTTAGCGCCCTCGGTCTGTGGTTGTGTAAACTAAGCAATGGTTGCTAAGGTTATGGGAATCTACCCACTGCTGGGGCATGGGCCTGGGGATAATATATATTCTTCCATAAGGATGGAAGTATATAGGGAAATTGGGCCGTAACCCACCACGCTGGCCCAGTGCGGGTTGGTGAACCACGGCAGGGGCCAACGGCTTAACGTGCCTTCCGAATGACGGAGGAACTCGAGATAATAAATTTTTGGTCACCCATCCAATGACCGGTCTTAGTGAACATTTGCTTAGTTTACGCAATTGCAGGCCAAACGCGCTATGCCACTTCGCTACCGAGCTTCCCAAGTATACCCACCATTCAGCATTGGCTTTGCGTAGGGTGTCCCTCTAGGGCAAGCCCGTGCTCCAATATTAGGGATGTTAAATATTTGATGGTGATGATGATTACTCATTGTACTGGCTTTACCTCAGGTGTTCGACTCTAACGGCATCTTCGTGAAAGAGTTCGGGCAGTACGGAAGCGGAGAAGGAGAGTTCGACTGCTTAGCTGGTGTGGCTGTCAACCGAATTGGACAGTACATCATCGCTGACAGATACAACCACCGAATCCAGGTATGCATGTCACTTTTCTTCGTAATTGGTAAAAAGGTGATGTTTCAATTAAATATGGCGTAAGCACCTCAATTTTGGCTTGCTTCAAGCATTTTTGTCATATACAATCGATGTCTGTTTGATTTGTTTGACCTAGCAACAGAACAGAAACACACAGAAAACCAACGTGCTTTACTCAAGCTGATATAACGTCTCGGAACCCCATTACACCTTTAGGTTTAAAGAATTTATTTTCAGAAAGACAATACAGTCACATAGAAATACCTTTAATACAACTAAGGTTATAATTTATGCAACACTTTTATTTTTGGTGTTACTGTCAGTGTATATCCGGTGGAGGTGACTGATGAAGTAGATATAATAGTAAAAAAAATCTAACAATCAAATAATGTTGAAATAAAAGCACTGGTTTTTTACGTTATAGAATTTACTTTTCAATGTCAACTTCAATAAAAAGAGCAATGATTTACACGTCGTGTAGACCTAAAGGGCTTCCAGCAACCTTAAAGAATCAAACACAGCAATACGTGGAATTTCTTGCTTTAACGAAATAAAGTTTGCCCCACTACAAGAAGAAACCTCTCTAGCTACGAATACGAGGGCAAACACTTGCTCTCTATGCAAATACACGAAGCCCCATACAAAGGCCCCGATGCCTTTCATCCATTTGACATTGGAGAATCCTTGTTGGATGCCGTTCGAATAAAATTTGTGCAACGGAGCGATTGCGTTTGCCGACTGTACTTGAAAGATTTCAGCATCGACATTGATATTCACGTTATGCATACAATCAAATGGATATAGCCAAAAATAAAAGAAAAATTTAAATTTTTATTATATTATGTGTATGTATATATTCATATCGTTCTGGGTTTTTCAAATGTTACATTATCCAGGCTATCATGAGAAAATAAAATAGATGTCTGTGGGATACACAATTTTAATAAGAACAAAACATTAAAATGATAATCACTTTTACTGCCGCACTCAGAGACGTCAAATAACGTTAATGAGTACTTAATGTCAAAAAATAACAATTCAAAACTAGTCGCTATTTTTGCCGGGTCTATGGTCTAGATTTAAATGAGATTTTTTGACATTAAGTACTCATTAAAGTTATTTGACGTCTCTGAGTGCGGCAGTTAGAATGAAATATATATGTGACAAATATCAAACTTGCCATGGTAATCGCAAACTGTATGTATACATGTAAAGATAGCATAATACATGCATAAATCACGCCTATTGGAAGGCAGACAGATGTGAATTAGAACCCACGATTCGCCGATTATGTTACGTCTCATGTAATTAAAGCAATAATTATACTGGACAATCTGGACATCTATCGGGCACGTAAATTGCAGTAAATTTCTAGGTCCTATAAAAGGAATGCTGCTGCCCATTACTCATCGCTGTCTCTACACTTTGTCGCCGGGTGTCCTACAGCCGTGAGAGATTGGGGAGAAAGTAAAGAATAAAGATGTAATGTTAAGATTTTCCAGGAACATGAAATGTAACGTAGTATAGGAAGACGAGGAAGCTAACATGACAAACAAAAATGTAACCTTTCCGTGAGAGTGCGAGAGAGATGAAAAAACTACGACATCGATAACAAGATTTCAAATTGCGAGAGAAAAATGTAATCAGCTGTCAGATTACCGTAACCATATTCTTTTCGCGTATGAGTGCCATACTCCGCCTAGGATAAAGAAAAACATTTACGCCCATCATATTAAATCTCATTGTTTTGTCTTTGGAAAAACATTTGACAATATTTAAGGAGACACTTAGGTAAGGTTAAAGAGACAAAGGGCAGGGTACACGTGAAAAGGATTTACCTAACCGACAGCGGAAACTTGCGAGAAACAACTTCGCTCTGATTGAAGATAGCAAGTGTCTTCGATCAATCACCGATTCCAGAAAAAAAGTTGTTGTCAATATGAATTTAGCGTTGTTAAAACTTCTTGTTATTTCCCTTGTACAAAACGTAACAATCTGTTATAACTAACAAAGTGTAACAAATACGAATAATGAGACTTTTTAAAAGTAAACCTTTATTTAAATTATTGACTGGTTTTGGGTAGGTACTACTTGAGATAATTAAATACTCATTGTCGCGTTTTTTATATAGCCTAATAGCCTTCCTCGATAAATGGATTATTCAACACAAAAATAATTTTTGAATTTGAGTCAGTAGTTCCTGAGATTAGCGCGTTCAACCAAACAAACAAACTTCAACTTTATATTATTAGTATTTATTTTTGTCTCCAGGTTTTTGACTCTCAAGGTCGGTTTAGGTTCATGGCATTTAAGAGTTTACAAAGTCCCAACTGCTCTCAGGATGACAAAGCCCTTGCAAAACTATTGATTCTGGATTAACACTGAACTACTTAGTTGTTTACCTGAACTAGTTATACATTTCTGATCAGCAAATCGCTGGTTGAGATTTACATATTATTATACTGTGTATGTAAGGTTTTAATTATTTGGGATCTGGAATAACAGGCTTATCGGTTTAAACAATTACGTTGCGTATTCAGGCAGCGATCCTAATTAGGAGGGGTAGGTACATGTGACTCGTAATACGGGATTGTACATTGATTTGATGATGTTAAATGGTAATAAGCAGGGAGAGGTTCCTCTATATTGGCTACTTTAAACGAATTGAAACAGTTATTTGAATACGTTCCAAATCAATGTTCTAGAGATTTTTGGTCAATGAGGATCTTGATGACGTAGTGATTAGGGTGTCAGGCGTGATTAGGTAGTCACTTAAGCCAAGCGATGTTCGCTTAGGCCTGTCATTGGATGGGTGATCAAAAATATGTTTGCTCGAGTTCCTTCGCGCTTCGGGAGGCTCTTCTTCAATCTGTTGGTCCCGGATGCATCTGAGGTCTTTAAAATACAAGCAATCTGCGCTAGTGCAGTGTAGTGTGCTATTAAAAGTGCTGATGTGGTAATATTCTTTCCACTAACTCTACATCGGCACCGTGCGATGTAGAGTTAGTGGAGTAAACTCAATCTTTGATTGTGAATTAAAAATGTCATGCGTCTATAATAATTCTGTTCAGAGACTTCATCTTGAAATAATTTTATGTGTAATTTAATGTTTTGTCTCCAGGTCTTTGACCCTCAAGGCCGGTTTCTGAGAGCCTTTGGCAGTCAAGGCACTGGTGATGGCAAATTCAACTACCCATGGGGCATCACCACGGACGCGCTCGGCTTCATATACGTGTGTGACAAGGAAAACCATAGAGTGCAGGTATGTAATGTGACTTTAATTGTATAAAAAAAAATGTTATATTTATTTTACACCTCATCTAGCAGATCATCTAGAAGTAGACGGACATATTTATACTTAGGGCCTGTTTCACAATCGACGGGTAAGCTCTAAATAGCTTCGATTTAGAACTTACTCGTCGATTGTGAACAGGCCCTTAATAATTATATCAAATAGAAACATTTAAATAACAAGTAATAAGTAATACTACATAACCATATAAACAACACCAAATGTCTGTGTTCATCACAAAATTTGTCCCTACCAGGATTCGAACTCGGGATCTCTTAGCCAATATCCAGCGATCAGAGACCATTCGACCGAACCGACCGTTATATTAATATATGCATATTCTCCAAATATTCCAATCTTCGCTTTCTCCCCAGGTGTTCCAATCCGACGGCACGTTCGTGGGCAAGTTCGGCTCCTTCGGGTCCAAGCTGGGGCAACTGGAGCACCCCCACTACATAGCCGTGTCCAGCACCAACAGGGTGCTAGTGTCGGACTCCAATAACCACAGGATCCAGGTGTTCGACGTCAACGGGAGGGTGCTCTCTTCATTCGGCGAGGAAGGCTCTGAGGATGGCCAGTTCAAATTCCCGAGGTAAGTTGATTGGGTTAGGGAGGTATGTGAGGAGGTATGTAAGGATAAAATGTATGTAATAAGGTATGTAAGGATAAAACAGTGATGAGGAATGGGTAGCAGCGTTTCTCTTATACCTAGCAATGTACTGCGTCTTTTGTGCCCGATATATGGCAATAGGCTCGCAACTACATGGGACCTAACTTATTTGACGAAAAGTGGGTGTTAATCCACTTCTGCCTTGCCCTTCGGGGATATAGGCGTGATTTAAGTATGTATGTTCGTGATAACTGGTGTTCACCTGTAGGCTGATTGGGTTAGGCAGTAGGCTGACACTGGTGAATTGCCGCGAGGCAGATCCCAGACTTTCCCCGCTTATAGGGCTAGAAGGAACATCATCATCATCATCATTATCATCATTACCAGCCCTTTAATGTCCCCACTGCTGGGGCACGGGCCTTCCCTATGGATCGAAGAATATAGGGAGATTACCATAACCCGCCACGCTGGCCCAGAGCGGGTTGGTGGGTACTAACGACTGCAGATGCAGCCGGGACCAACGGTTTAACGTGCCTTCCGAAGCACGGAGGAACTCGAGATAGTAAATTTTTGGTCACCCATCCAATGACCGGCCTTAGCGAAATTGCTTAGTTTACGCAATCGCAGGCCAAGCGCGCTGTGCCACTGCGCTAGCGAGCTTCTCACTCCTCCTCCTAGGAGGAACACTGAAGTGGTTTAATGGGTATTGCTGGCGCTGGGTGAGTCCCACACACGCCAGTCGCCTAGCTACCGGCTGGTATGGTGCTAAAAAGCATTCCACTTCGACAAAAAAAGGGTCGTAACGTCCCCATGACGTTAGTTGAATAAATAGATAGTAGACTGTATAAAATCTGGGGGCCTAGACAAAGTAGCATGCCGACAGAGATAACGAAGTTCGATAAAGCAAAATGTATGGGATTTGACGTAAGTCGTCGTAAAATCACGTGACCAAAATTGTCTTCGTAAGTTCCTAGTTATGTTGGTAGCGCAAGCTAAGACGCTGCAGGTACCAAAGTAATATGGCCGATCGTGACGAACTTCGACACGTTATTTATCGTTATGAAACGATTGCCACTTGGCTACGGGCCCTGGTTCGTCTACTCGTCTTGTTCAATGTTCATACATACAGACATAAATCACGCCTATATCCGATAGGATAGGCAGAGGTGAATTGTAACCTACTTGTTGCCAAATAAGTTAGGTCCCATGTGGTATATAGGTGGCGGGCCTATTGTCGTTTATCGGGCACAAAAATCGCAGTACATCGCTAGGTGGTTTGAGAGTAATGCTGTTGCTCATTACTCATCGCTGCCTTCCACAATCACATAATACGGAAGAGTACTGCGCACAAAACTCCTTATTACCCCTTAAAACACCCTCATTAGTAGAAAGCACAATTTTACCTTATATTTGGAAATACAATCGTGTACATGTTAAGTGATGTTCAGCCTTAAAGGTTTGGCTTAGCGCTCATTATCCGTAGAGCGCTTTTGACGATGTGTGGTAGCCTCGTGCTCTGTCGAGTGTACTAAGCGACGACGTTTGTGGCAAGGAGGTGGCACTCTCCACAAATGGGCAAACACCATGAACTTTCACTGTTTGCATTATAAACGAGCTAGCGTTCCGCTTTGAGAAGTCCGGAACTTCTGTTTTAGGTAGGTAATGCCAACAGTACGAGCGGCTATCAAAAAAATTCTGTCCTATTCATGTGCGGCTATGAAATTCTGTCATATTCTTCTTTAAAACGTTTTACGTAAAAATTAATTGAAATTTCTTTTTCTTCCTACCCTCTTCCCAGTTTATCTGGGGTCATCCACTCCCTTTAGAATCATATCATCTAAAACACTAAATATTACTAATATTATATAGAAAAGACTATGTTGAGAGACAGATAAACGGAGAGAGCGATTGGGATGACAATTTTCCAATCAAACTTTGACTTGGAAACCAAGGAAAACATGGACATAACGAATAAAAAAATTCTGCGCAATTTTTTCAACCTAGAAAATATTAGAAAATTTAAAAAAACATGAATGATACCGGTAAAGTCGTTCTGATGTTATAGATTGACTAAGGGAAACTGGTACTAATTTTTGTATATACCATATAGATAGATAACGTAGAATGTGCCAGCCCAAACTCACCTCAGGGGTACCGTAAAAGTCGACTAATGGAGATTGGCGATGTGTACCAATAAGTACTTTCGGCATCCGAATAGTGGACGGCAAACATCTAATAACAGCACCTAAAGAGGGTATCAGGTGTCAGAACGGCGGCCGGCTGTAAAACCTAAGTCAAAACCTTGAGCTGTTTGCATTGTAATGTTGCCATCCCAAACACTCTCTCCGTTCATTGGTATCGCCACATGTTCCCTTAAATCGCTTTTGATTGAATGCTAGCACTTTTCCGGTGTGATGGATGATATGAATTACAAGGAAGTAAAAGGCTTGAAGACGTCTTGAAACCTACTACGCTGACCGTAAATAAACTGGGAACATGACAAAAACAAGATAGCGATATAAAACACTAGCTTCATTTTACTATAACACATTACCTTAGCATGGTTTCGTCAAAATTCACCTCAATATTATGTGACAATTTTGGCCGTGTGGTGACGGCAGAGTAAAATACAATTGTCACCACCCCAAATCCCTCCCGTGGGTGTCGTACAAGGCGACTAAGGATAAATCGGTGATGAGGAATGGGCAGCAGCCTTCCTCTTATACCCACCTAGCAATGTACTGACACTTTTGTGCCCGATATATGGCAATAGGCTCGCCACCTATTACATGGGACCTAACATGATCGGCGAAATGTGGGTGCTAGTTCACCTCTGCCTACCCTTTCGGGGATATAGGCGTGATTTATGTATGTATATATGTATATTATGTGACAAATACTATTGCTGAAACCAATTACCTATGTTTAAGCGTTCTCAGAATATCAAAGAGCTGTCGTACTGTGATTAGCTATTAAATTGTACCTCTGTAATAGATTTACTTTAGGCTCGAGTGCAATTATCAACCTTATGCCTTGACAAAGGTCACCAGGTGGGGTCGGTTTAATTGGCTGAATGTTTCATGACACGCGTATTTCTGATACGTGATATTCTGGTTATTTTGAGTGTCAAAAACAAAATTTCCAACGTATTTCGACTGCGTACGGCTAAATTTAGTAACTTGCCTGATAATTATAAATCAGTTCAAAGCCCTTATTAGTCAAAGGGTTAATCAGGCTTAATTCAATGTTCTTATATATAATTTATAAAATCTATTGTTCTTTTGTGAAATGTTGTTGAAACTGTTGTTATTTTATGAAATCACAAAGACATGGCCTGTAATATTAATAATTGTTAATCTATACTATTCTTAACCAACTTGTCCAAAATAAACCATAGTACATGTAGGCACATGTACTATGGTTTTTGAAGATGAAAAACAATCTTCCGTAAATGAAATGCATCGATTTCTGATGCATTTATTATATCGTAAGGCGCTTAACGCTCTGAGGACTCTAAACCACAATTGTTAAGACATTCTTAAAAAAAAGGTAGAGCTTTACGTTAAACAAGTTAAAGTTGACAGTCGATCGATGATTAACACCATTTTGTGTAGCCTGCCCCCGTAGCATGGGTTGTGGACACATCTCTTTCGGGGGACAGAAAATCTTTTCCTCTCGCTCCAACTCCCACGAAGTCCCGAGACAAAACACTCTCAAGTGGTGAAAAGAGACATGTCCACGTCCCCGTGCTAGGACCGCAGATGTGTTGTTGGTTATACATTTTTGTTCTTCGAATTGCTGCTCATAGTAGTTTGAATCGTTTACCAGTCCCTCAAATTGCGACACCCGATACACGGCAGCAATAAATATTCAGACAACCCTACTTTTGACAAAATTATTAAATTAAATTACCCGTATTAGGCGCCAGGTAGCCATTACGTACAGAACCCGCTATGTCACCAATAGGCCGTAAAATGTGGTCAGGCTGCTTCTAATTTCACTTTACGAGCACTTACAGTCAAAGCCTCTGCCCCATATTTATGGTGGATGTGCCTTAACAACGTTTTTGGTTGATTGGAAATCGTTTAACTGTTATCATTATTAACATACATACATAAATCACGCCTATATCTCCGAAGGGGTAGGCAGAGGTGAACAAGCACCCGCGTGTCGCCATTTATGTTAGGTCCCATGTAATAGGTGGCGAGCCTATTGCCATTTATCGGGCACAAAAGTCGCAGCACATTGCTAGGTGGTATAAGAGGAACGCTGCTGCCCATTCCTCATCACTGATTTATCCTTAGTCGCCTTGTACGACACCCACGGGAGAGATTTGGGGTGGTGACAATTGTATTGTACTCTGCCGTCACCACACGGCCCTCATCATTATTAAAATATTCACAAATAAATATTGCTTGCACTCACAGCTGAATGACCCCTTTAAATATTACTCTGTTACACCTAGTTTTATATAAAATTGTAAAAAATGTAGACTCTAAAAGCTCCAAACCTCGAGAAAAAGTAAATTCGCGTCTACCTCCAATAAATCTGTTGGATCAGAGATTTATCTACCTTCATTAATGTCAGTGCGATACATTACTTCGCGAACTTGGCCTATTTTCACTCGGTTATAAATATTCGCAATCAGCTTTGTGAGACTATCTTGATTTCAGTGTTTTTTCGGAGATACCTTGACCGGATTTGTGAGCTAATTTTATATGTAAGCATACGATGCTCGAATGAGGTTACAGCGATTTTTTTCTGCTAAACATCCTCCTAGTTTAATTATTTGTTTATTAGGGTTCCTTCAATAGGGTTCATATTAAATAAATCACGTTTTTTAATGGGAAGGCAGTATTGAGCTAGTTTTATATTCTTTCGTAAGAGCACCACTAGAAGATAAGTGATCTAACTCAAAAATTGTGATGTCTAAATAAATATAAGCAGATGGGATATGTAATCAAAAACGTTATTTTATTAAGTTCCGCTGTTATTAGGAAAACACGTCAAGTCAGATAGTCAGTTAACAGATTGATCCATGCTGCATCTTCAATCATTAGTTAATACTCACCACTATGTCAATATATTTTTCCATCCATAGCGAAAATCAGAGTTAATTAATCCATTTTATTTAATTTCGGTATTATACGCTCTAGGTTGATAAATGCATGCTACCAACTACTACTAGACAAAGTTTTACCACCTTTCAAAATGTTAGCCAGACTAGAGGATTACCATCGGTTCTTGGAGGATTTATCATTTTATTAATTATTTCTATTTATGGACGAAATCAAAATTTTTGTTCTTGTATTGTCTTCAAGAATCAAAGCTAATTTTGAACTTTAAATATTTCAAATTACAGTCTGAGTTACCTTGCGCTTTCATTCTTCTTCTTCTTCTTCTCTACTTCTCATTCTATATATGTGATCACTATAGCCCCTCCAATGACACGCCGCCATTTTTGAATTTCGCGCTGACGTCACCTGGCGGCCCCCGCACCCCTTGCAAAAACGGCGCGTCTTTTTAAAATGAAAATATCTCTAAAATGTTGTATGAAAGCTATTTTATAAATGTTGTGTTTCTAAAATCGTTATGAAACAAGCTAACTAGTGTATGTACACATTAATACAATTATACTGGAAATATGTTGTTATTTCTATGTTGAAATGAATATTTGAAGTTTTTGACAGTTCTATGGAAACACAAAGGCATCTCGAGTAGGTACAACTAGTGACTCATTCAATTCAGTTAAAATGGCGCCGTTTGGTTGTCATGTGTCATTATATGCCGTCCTTGTTCTTTTCTTTACGCGTTGCATAAGTTAGAGCAGTAATAGATAAAATAAATCGCGTGAGTTGTGCTTTAATACAATGTAGGAGCGATCGACCTCCAGGAGGCGGCTTGACAGATGAGCGGTTTTCGACATCGACCTCAATGAGGTGGCGTGACAGACGAGGGGATAGTGAACTCTAAAATAATAATTATACGCCGATATTTGGGTAGCCTCAGTAAATACATTTTCTCTCCCACTCTGTGAGATCATAATATCATATATGTAAGAGAGATAGATAGACATCCGAAAGAACCAAAAATACCAGACCTACTGCTCTCAATAACAGTGCTTGTGAAAAGCGGTCAAGTTGAACACAATTATAGCCATTTTTATTATCAAACTCTATTCTTAACACGCGGGCTTTTCAGCCATTGCTATTTTGCCAAATTGAAAGACTCGTAAAAAGGACTCGACATAAATAGACCTCCATATATTTGAAAAGTAAGCGGAAGTAACGTGATGTGTGGTAGGATAATAATATGTCATTCATATTTTATAATAGTATGTAAAGCGTATACATGAATTGGAATGAACGATGTCGTTCTTCTCCCTGACCTTCCCAGTCTATCTGGGGTCGGCGCAGTATGTTTTCTCTTCTATTCAAATCGGTCAGGCGTCATCAAGCCATCCCCTCCTATTTGATTCACATCATCCATCACACGGTAAAGGTGCTAGTGACGAACAAATGTATAGAAAAGAGACAGAACGGATCTTGTTGAGAGACCGATGAACGGAGAGAGGGACTGGAATGAAAATATTCCAATCCATACTACCCAAGCTTAGTTTTTACAGCTGGCCGCCTGCCTGACACCAACCTTGTTTGACTATGTAGTTGCAAGCATTTAATTCACATCCGTCTTGTTGCAGAGGCGTAGCTGTAGACGACCAAGGCTACATAGTGGTGGCTGACTCTGGGAACAACCGCATCCAGATATTCCATCCAGACGGCACCTTCCTCAGAGCGTTTGGCTCGTGGGGATCCGGTGACGGGGAGTTCAAGGGCTTGGAAGGCATCGCCGTGATGTCCGGCGGGAATATTATCGTTTGCGACCGAGAAAACCACAGGGTGCAAGTGTTTTGAGGTGAGAGACACTTTTTTTCACTTCATTAAAACCTTGAGGAGATTTATGGTTGATACGTTTGGGTTGCGATTGCGTAAACTGTTTTCACGACTCGAAACAATAGACATATCACTGAACACTATATACTTAAAAAAAACTTGATTTTTACTTCGATAAAAGGTGGGAAGGACAAGATACATTATGGAAATATATTTTTTAACCTTCAATTTCGTTAAGGAAACATAAGTATCATTGCTTTTTTTGGGGGAAAGATGGGAAACACGAATTAAATTAAAACTAATATTAAATTAGTTATTATCTTTACTATTAATTATTATTAGTTTATGTGTTTATTTTTATTCTCGCAATAATGCGATTTTTTTTTGTTTCACAGATGGACACTTAGTCACGCGAACACGAACACAGAAATACTCATAATATTATATTATTTTATTACAATGAAATTGTAAATTTTAAATGTTTAAGTGAATAATAGATACCGTTACGTTGACAAATTATTATTTACACCGGAATACATTGTGTACATTATTTTATGAGCTTCGTTATGCAATAAAAACATTATTCACACAAAATTAGGGTAGTTTATTTGCTTAGCTATTCAATATACAATATTCACTCGTGGTTGTATCGTTTGTTTAAATATTATTTATTTCTGAGCTCACGTGACATGAACTAGACTTTTATTAAAATTGAAAATGAAATGAAACCTTACTTTTAGTTTACAGTGTAAACTACTCATATTCGAGATAGAGATATTATAAATAATGAACTCTCCACTGCACATAACTCATTACCATTTTTAGTAAATACTTACGCCTTCCCTACTGCTCCTGTCTGGCTAGAATGACCACCGAAACACGATATGATATAGGCATTTATCGCTTTCATATCATATTTCGGTGGCCATGCTAGCCGGGCTGGTCTATGTAAACGGACACTAGAACACTTGAAAATAGCTTTTTGTCTAACAAATTGTACGCAAAAATCTACACTGATGAATGTAATAATTTTATATTTAGTATACGGACAGATAGTATGGTCATGTAGTCTAGGTCCTGCTGTATTTCGTCGGATCTTATATATATTCTGAGTTCTGCCAGTAATTTTGTAATATTGATTCATGTCTTGCTAATTTTTTCTGCCTTCTGCCTTTCGCAGATCAACCATTTCTCGGTTACTCTACGCTATGTTTGTGTAGTGCTACAGTTACAGCTGAAGCTTAAATAAATTAATGATAGGAAATGTTAAATTAGATTTGCAAATCCTACTTGTCTCAATATTACACCCATGTCAAATTACACTGGCGGCCAATGAAATCAGTGTCTTCGTAAATAAATATTAGATAGAGCCTACTAAATCTTTATTGCCAAGTAATAGCCTTCGTCGAAAACGTTACAGCACTTAATCAGTCTTAGAAAGCTACTGTCGTTAAAGGAAAATTTGTCGCTTAGACCTCGTACAGGGAGACGTGTTTCAAGGACGTACAATCAACACCAAGTTAGGCTTTACAAAACTGTAACTTCATACATACATACATAATTGTTACATACTGATGTAACTATTTAACGATTAATTTTAATACATACGCCAGGCAGAGGTGTATTAACACTCAACAAACGATGTTAGTTCTTGTGTAATAGGGGGTCAAGGTAGGAGTTTACTAGGGTACAGGAAAATATTCTTCAAGGAAGTAATACAACACCATCAAACTGGCTATACAAAACTGTATCTGCTTTGTCGTACCCACACGGAAAATTTCCGCAGTAAGCTTCCAAATCATCGACGACATCAAGTTGCAATTACACAAAGAACTGTAGTCAGAAGTGGTGATAACTGAAACCATTATCATCAGTTTCTTTGCAAAACAATAAATAATGAGCAATGATAATAAAATGGCTTCTTCTTGGTTATTTCAGGAAATGTTTTGGTCATTATTGGTGTAACAATTAAATGTGCAATTATAATTTTAAGCTCCATGAAAGCAATGAGTGTTTCTAGTCATGCTGATAGTTGCTAAATAAATAATTTTAAAAAGTCTCCCATAAGAAGGGTACCCAAAGTGCATCATGTATTTTTTTCGCCATCCATTTCAGTCAGAAATTAAATTCTATTATGGGGACCTTTTATTCAATATAAACACAAGATATCCAGAAGAAAATACCCCGAAGTTGAAATACGTAAATGCTAAGTGGAATCTCTCCTTGAAGCATAAATATTTATCGAACTCCCTTCTAAAAGGCGATTGTATTATTCAGTTGAAATGTGTTCTCTGATTTAAATTTATGTGTTTTTATTATGTATTCGGACATGATTTTACTTATCTCATTATAATAATATGTTAGCTTACGGACAAAATTAATACTTTGTTTGCTTGCTGAAATGGAGCAGACGTTGCATTTTCATAGTTATTGTCTTAAATAATGTATCACATTATTCGTAATAAAATATAAATAAATATGTTAGTATTTTTTCAACGAGACATATTTAAGTATAGGTGAGTATAAATTGTTTGCAAGTTGCTTTCGAAAATAAATGTCATACATAAAACAAATACAAGACTTTGTTATTGGCGTTCTGTATACAGCTTTAAGCTTTTCATGTGCCATTCAGTGAGTGATGTCATTCTAATAAGTGCCAAATAACCTATGCTTATTTATGTATGCCGTGATGGAAATACTTGGGGAAATTATAGTATTTATGGTTTATGTAACATTATTGTTGATTATGGCATTTATTTGGACATTATTAACTATAGCCATCAATGCTAATTATTGCTGTTACTTGACTGATTTTGGTAATAGCCAAAGACGTTCGGAGTTTCGGGAGTCGACATCGAAAACACGAGAATATTATCAATTATTAAAGTTAAGATAATTAATTTGATAATTATTTATGAACTAAGTCAACTTTGTGCAGAAAAATTTACTATAACTTTACCGCAAATTGATTTTCAATTTCGAACACGAACGTAAATATTTTTCTTTGAAGTTCCTTTTAAAGGTATTTTTGTTATTATTATAAGGGTTTATGGTTTACGTTGACGGAGCGACCGTCAGCGCGTAGCTCAACATTCATTATCGGTTGCCTTATGTGTCCTATTCAAATGCTATCGTTCAAAAACAGTAATGAATGATGATCACGGGCCAATGCTCGCTCTACGTATAGCACTAAATACGGTCTAAACATTTGATCACACGCTCAATTTATTTTTGGATCACGAATAAATTGTAAACTTAAAATTTTCTCAAGTATTTCGTCTGTTGCCTTTTAAGTCTTGTAAGGGTATTCGAAAACATTATCAGTCGTTTCTAAATGCCTTTAATGGTAAGACGATATTCAGAGTCACACATGTTCACAGTAAATTATAGCTTTATTTTAAAGTATTTGGAAATTGGACGTTATCAACAGGTTTTTTTTATATTATAGATCTGAGAAAAATATGTTTCCTCATTAGGACAATATTTTTTTCCTTTTACTTTGTTTATTCTAACATATTTTATATGAAGTTCATTCATTATGTTATAACAATATAAATCTGGTACAAATGTTCGAGTGCCTATTGAAACGTTGTCAAATACCAATTTTAATACCGATTAATGTTTTAACATGGTCGAAATTTGCCATTAATTTTAAAACCTTACGACATATAACACACATTTCTAAGTCATATGGAGAGATATGGTCTGTAAATACCATTTGCTTTATGAAAGTAACTTACAAAAAAAAATAGCCAACAAAATTTTTTAGTCACTTTAAAAACAAAAGTTCGTTGGCCCTTTAGTATACTATTTAATACTATTTAAAATTTACTATCAAAAAAGTTAGAGGAGCGCGTTATGTGACTATGAAATCGGCCTTACCATTTTACAATTGGTGTATAACTTTTTTTTGTATAATTACCCCATGATGGCTTATAGTCCACATTGTATTAATTTTATGTTAGCAACGAAGAAATGTGGTAACGTTTCTTATGCATGTATAATTTTTGTAGTTTTTTTTTACATTGACATAAATAAGATTTGTTACTGAAAAGTGGTTTTATTTTTATAAATAATCAGTATAAAATTTGTAGAGGTGTGTCAAAGCTAAACGGCCACTGCTGTCAATTTTTTACCCAGCAACTATTATTGTGTCTCCAAACAAAAATCATCTATAATAATAAATAATTTATACACTTACACCTATCATCTAGCCCAAAGTAAGTAGCCTAAGCACTTGTGTTATGGATACTAGATGACATAATTTAAATATATAATTATGTATATAAATGTTGAAAATATACTACATAAACATATACACAACCATGACTCGGAAACAAACATTTGTGGTCATCACAAAGTTTGCCCCGACCAGGATTCGAACCCGGGACCTCTTGGCCAATACCCAGCAATCTGAGCATTCGACCAAGGCGGCCGTCATGTGATATACTTCAATTAGCAAAAAAGTATAAATAAGTTAATGAAATTATATTTTCATTATAAACAATTCAACGTATGCTATGAACAGTGGCACGCATGCATAAGTCTCTTCTTCCTGTTTCCAGTTTAACTGGGGGTCGATGGAGTATGTTTCCCTTCCATTTTTGTAGGTCAGACGTCATCAAGCCTTCCACTCCCTTTTGATTCCTAACATCCGTCACACCCGGAAAGGTGTTAGTGATGAATGGATGTATAGAAAAGAGAGAGAAAGAAAGAGGCAGGAAGGTGATGATAAATGTTTAAAAAAAACCTGTACAATTTTTAAGAACAACAGTTTTCAACCCATCGCCATAAAACGACACAGATAACTCATATTGTTACATCACACAATTTTGCGTCCATATAAGCAAGTTGTATAACCAACGATTTCTCAACTCCATTTTCGCAATATTTCCACGGGTATTGGCAGTATTCTTTGTGGTTACGACGCGAACGATAACGCGTCCCTTTTCAAAGTTCCCGACCCAAGGTGGAAGGCACTTACGGTAGGTAAGGGTTAGTTATGTTGTCCATCCCTGTCGTTTATTCAAGTAACAAAGCCTCGTGGTCTAGACTAGGTTAACATCTAGAATATTTATTATTCCCACTATCTAAGAGCTTTTACACAGAACTGCGATGCGACGTCGCATCGTAAAAATCTACGAGCTCCCACGACGCATCTGAAGAACTCACGAATTGGTCCGCATCGCGCATTCTTGCAATTCCTATTTTTTTTTCTTTTCTTGTATCTTCATGAAAAAGAACTAAAATCATTTCATGTTTTACTTTTTTGCGTTGCGAATCCGCGTCACGCCAATTCGTAGTCTTATGTACAAGCCCTTGGTGATAGAAAATTACATACATAAATCACGCCTATATCCCCGAAGTGGTAGGCAGAGGTGAACTAGCACCCACGTTTCGCCAATTATGTCAGGTCCCATGTTTAGGTGGCGCCCCAATAGGTGGCGAGCCTATTGCCATTTATCGGGCACAAAAGACCCAATACTATTGCTAGGTGTTATAAGAGGAACGCTGCTGCCCATTCCTCATCACTGATTTATCCTTGGTCGCCTTGTACGACACGGGAGAGATTTGGGGAGGTGACAATTGTATTCTACTCTGCCGTCACAAATTACCAGCAGCATTTTCATAATAGGGGTAAATATGGGTAAAACTCATTAGGAATTACCCAGCAGTGTCATAGTTTTCAACAATAGTTATTTTCCAATCAGGCCGTGTGGTGACGGCAGAGCAGAATACATTTCTCATCACCCCCATCTCTCCCGCGGTTGTGGTACAAGGCGACTAAGGGTTTAGACAGTAATGAGTAATGGGCAGCAGCGTTCCTCTTACGTCACCTAGCAATTTAAAATAAAATATGGCAAAATTTCTCAATCAATATTGTTATTACCAAGTTAAGATTGACAAACGATTGAAGAAATTTGACAGTTTTGGGTAGTCTGGAGTGCCGTTGACTGTACTGCGATTTTCGTGCCCGATAAATGTCAATAGACTCGACAATAGACCTGTTACATGGGACCTAATCTGATTGGCGAAACGTAGGTGTTAATTCACATATGCGTACCCCTTCGGGGATATAGGCGTGATTTGTGTATGTACACCTAGGCAGTGTGGTGACGGCAGAGTAGAATACAATTGTCACCACCCCAAATCTCTCCCGTGGGTGTCGTAAAAGGGGAGTAAGGATAAATCAGTGATGAGGAATGGGCAGCAGCGTTCCTCTTATACCTACCACCTAGCAAAGTACTGCGACTTTTGTGCCCGATAAATGGCAATAGGCTCGCCACCTATTACATGGGACCTAGCATAATTGGCGAAGCGTGGGTGCCAGTTCACCTCTGCCTACCCCTTCGGGGATATAGGCGTGATTTGTGTATGTACACCTGAAAAGATAGAAAGGACCATGACGATAGACCATATTCCAGTACAATACAATAGTGCTCAATTTTTTTTTGGCTTGGGTTTTTCAGGGGCCTGCCCGCTACCAGCCCTCTTTGGGTATGATGTTGTTGGTGGTTGGCCCTCCACCATTCGAGTGCCCCAATGTGCTTATTGGTGTACACCGGGCAATCTCCCTGAGGCGACTTTTACGACATCCATAGGATGATCCGAATTCTACGTTACTTTCACGCTCCCAGACCAGCATAGAAGTAAAGAAAAATTTGGGCTAGACGATAGGTGTGAGTGTAAAAATATTTATTATGTCACACCTGACAATAAAGTGGACTTTCCGCCCGCTACGCTTACGGAAAATCCCATGTCCTGGTCAGGGGGTGACAACACTATGATCTTACCTCGGGCGATAAAAAAAAAAGGCTCAGATCGCATATTTATTGCGATAATACATGTCTTAACGTTGTTTTATCGCCCTTGGTATATAATCTACAATTTATCTATACTTTTTTATCGGAGTGGAATGCTTTTACGCACCATACCAACCGTTAGCTAGGCGACTGGCGTGTGTGGGACTCGTTCAGCGCACGAAGCATCAGCAATACCCACTAAACCACTCCGGTGTTCCTCCTAGCCCTTTAAGCGGGGAAAGTCTGGGATCTGCCTCGCGGCAATTCACCAGTCTACAATTTATCTATACGAATATTATAATGCCGAAGGTTTTGTTTGTAGTGTTGGTTGGTTGGTTGAACGCGCTGATCTCAGAAACTACTGGTTCAAATTGAAAAATTGTTTTTGTGTTGCATAGTCCATTTATTGAGGAAGTCAATAGGCTATATAACAGCCGACATTAAGGCGATCGAAGCCGCGGGCGACCACTATTATTGATAATGCGTAATGTCGAGCGAGGCCAAACGGCCTGAGTCGCAGCAACTGTGAGTATGCTACTGTGTAAACGAGCGATGTCCGTAAGAAGAGTACAGGCAGCGTAGGTACTCGTTTATTGAGTCAACATCCCCGACGCTATTTCGTAGAGGCGGGTGCTCAATTTCAATTCCACGACGCGTTTCCATGTCACGCCTATCAGCTGTTGCTTGTGAGAGCCACTTCAGTTGTCACAGTGGCCGGCTGAAGTGACGTGTGACAGTGACGTCACAATTGTCCCCGGGCGCAGAACGCGGGTTATTGGAAACTTCAACCGACGGGTTTGTTGTCGATATTCTGTTGGGGACACTATTTGAGTGTTATGTTTCATCAGCGAAATTGAGTCTAAGGATAAATAAACATATTGGGATAATTGTGATCTCTTATGATATTGTCAGAGATATCTAAATATGTCGTGTGATGACGGAGAAGCGAAATACATTTGTCACCACCTCCATCAAAAAATCGAGTTTATAGGCAGACGCCTATACACTCGGCCGAGTAGTATAGCCATCTGCCCGGAATGCAGAGGACGCGGGTTCGATACCCGCATGAAAATTATAATTTTTTCCAACTATTTCTTTTTAAGCTACTTTTTCTTTGTGATACTATTTTTCATTCAGGCGCGAACCGCAGTCTTCTACAAAAGTTTCTTTACACAACACAATATAAGCGCGTCTCGCAACTTAACGACCACTAACTAACCATACAGGAGCGAAGGAATGATTAGATGTTTTATTGCGCATAAAAAAAAAGTTCGCCCGCCCCTAATGGACCTACGCTGTTGCTCCGCCAAAGCTTTATGAACTCCATGCCAAAAACGTCTCCACAAATGTTTGGCTCGTTTTACGAGTTTTACAATAATAAATCGCCTTATAAGTACCGGAATGATTCAACCGAGCGGGCGGCGAGAGACCGCAAAGGTGACGCCTTAAAATATGTCAAATATGCCGTAAAGTTGAAATTTTCAATTGGCGACATGGGATGGGTGTCGCAGCTAACTAACTTAATTAGCCGTTCAATCAACAACCTAGCCTCTATACTATAACGGTGTTGTGGTGAGGCCCTATCAGGAGTTCAAGAAAATTAAATAACATCAGATTCAGAAGATATTTAGAAGGTTTAAAAAGGATTAGGGTTGCACTACGTTGCAATACTAAACAGCGCCGTTCAACTAGCGGCCTGAATGATATGCAGCAGCCAGCCAAGCAAAAACTTTACTATTTACCGACATGATTTAGTAAGTTGGTAAGGTTAGTTTAAGAACCAACGAACAGCACGAGCTGAGCGAGCAAAGCGAGCGAGCCACGGCAGCACCGGCCCGCGAGTTCCAATGCCAGTTGTGCTATTATAGAATTAGTAAAGAGGCTAGGCTGTTGATTGAACGGCCAATTAAGTTAGTTGGCTGCGACATGGGCATAAAGGCTTTCAACACTCTAAAGCGAAGCGCATGTAAAACGTGGTGTTGTATTTACATGTTGTATTACATAAACACAAAATTTAATCATGTCTATTAGTGAATATTATATTAATTTGTACAAAGAAATAATTGTGCTTTGAAATAGGGATTTCGAAAAATTATAGTCTTAAAAATTAAATTAACATTAAATGTTACAAAATGTTAACTAACTTCCGGATCGCTTCAGTTCGCGCATCAAAAATTTATTATACCGAGTTCGCCCGTGCTTCGGAAGCCGTGGATCCCAGCTGCATCTGCTGTCAAACATTAAAGGGGTGGTGATGATGATTCCGAAGCACGGAGCAACTCGAGATAATAAATGTTTGGTCACCCATCCAATGACCGGCCTTAGTAACCATTGCTTTGTTTAGGCAATCGCAGGCCGAGGGCGCTATAACTCTGCGCTATCGAACTTCTTCTTGCTAATGGACTGCAGGGCCCGTAGCCAAGTGGCAATCGTTTCATAACGATAACGTGTCGAAGTTCGTCACGATCGGCCATATTACATTGGTATCTACAGCGTCTTAGATTGCGCTACGAACATAACTAGAACTTACGAAGACGATTTTGGTCACGTGATTTAACGACTACTTACGACAAATCACATAAATTTTGCTTTATCGATAAGTCGTCGTGAAATCACGTGACCAAAATCGTCTTCGTAAGTTCCTAGTTATGTTGGTAACGCAAGCTAAGACGCTGTAGATACCTAAGTAATATGGCCGATCGTGACGAACTTCGACACGTTATCGTTATGAAACGATTGCCATTTGGCTACAGGCCCAGATATGTTATTCTTGTCATAACAAAAGCTAGATTAGGTTAATAAATTTAAGAGGCGTAATACGTGTCTGCATTCCTAAGAAAACGGAAAAAACTCGCTGTTCCCAGCAGAGCTTGATGGCATTCATCAAGGCAATTTTCGTTTATCTACTCCTAATCCTAACTGGGATCTCGTGCTTATCCCAAACCGTACTTTATCTTATCTTATCTTAAAAATTGGCCGATCTCTTTACGGAGCAGACGATCCGTCTTGAAGAAAATTATATACTTTGTGCTTTCCTCTTACGTTTACTTGATACATTTTATAAAATTATTAACTTTGATGTGATAGCTGCGTTAAGTACGTATCAGGGAGCCATAAGGCTGCCTGGCCACCAGGCTGGCTCAGTGCAGATAGTTGGGTCTCATGATGCAGCTGAGCCAATGGCTTAACGTGCCTTCTGAAGCATGGAGGAACTGGGGATAGTAAATTTTTGGTCACCCATCCAACTACTGGCCTTAGCGAACATTGCATAATTTACGTAATGGCAGGTCGAGCGTATTAAGCCACTGTGCCATGGACAAATTCTACCAAAATTGTGAGTTGCTTAGATAACTGTAGTGACGTCGCACCTCTGCGCTCAATAAACTCCCATTCGCCTCCAGAACGCCAAGTACGGGCCGTGGACAAAACCTCTCTCCACCACTTGACAGTGTGTTGTCTCGGGATTTAGTGTGAGCAAGAGCGAGAGGAAAACATTTTCTATTCCCCGAGGAGATTTTGTCCACGTCCCGTGCTACGGGGGCTGGACTCACTGATTAACCTGTCGGCAGTCACGTCACTACACAATCCACGTAAAGCTACTTTTCCACCAGAGATGCGAGGAAGCATTGCGAGGAATGTGTTTGAGCAGAACCAATATAATCAATCAGAACAGAGCCTCCCGGTAGCTTACGAACGGATGGCATAAATTTTTTCGCTAGATATTGAAAACTCGTGTGTCCATATAGGGTAGGTTGGAGGATTAATTGCTCGTGCGCGGCATGTTTTAGTTTATGTGATTGGCGAGTTGTGGAATTGTGTTTGGTGCTTATTTTACAATGTATATATAACTCGTTGACAATGATGGGTTTCTTTACTGCCTACTTGCGTGTCGTTCTGCTAGCGGAGCATTGGGCTCTGGTGAGTTTAGTATCAACTTTGGTGTTGAATGCGTCGAGGTAGGCGCTTCGTTGCGGATCAGGGCGTGGGTGGGTTTTGGAGACCTATTATCATTATAGGCTGAGGCATGGTGTGCACTCCCCTATCTGTTCATGGACGAACGGCTTTTCGGTGTCTAGCGTAGCGACGATTAGTATTGTAATCATAAATGATAAGACTTTGACTCCATTTCTCAGGCCTAGGAAAATAAAGAGATTTGAGAGACGTTCTTCCAAACACATTCCTCGCAACGCATTCTCGCAGATCTCAGGTGGAAAAGGAGCCTAATGGACTTTTAATTGCTTGGATTGTTTTTCCTGCACTACCGCTACATCAGTGCTAAGTCCCACATCAAAGAGAAGTGGGATTCGCTATAAATGTCTGTTTGGTACAGCTCTCTGAGCTAGAAGCCTATGAGTGCCTTTTATCCCGGAAAACAGGGATGTTTACGCACACTATTTTCTGTTAGGTGTATTATTATGTGCTACACCCACGCAGGTATTGTAAAGTGAAGGTAGTGAGTGCAGAAAAGTAGAAATATTGATATGAATAAGGTCATAGTAATAAAGTGATTTTACCGATGAAAATAGTGTCAGAAAACTTTCGCAAAATTAATTTTCCTAATGCAAAAATCCCCTTCCTATTTCTCCATTCACTTCCGATATGTATGATTCAATCCTTTTTGTCATTATTCTTTATTCATTCTTTCTATGTGACCAAAGTATGCGAGCATCCTTTTCTCAATTCGTGTCATTATGTCTTCTTTCAAACAACACCTTTCTCTTATCAATGTGTTGTAGTCGATCGTTCAGGCTTACCAGTCATGCTCCTCAAGGCTTTTATTTCTGCTGCATTTATTCTATTTTCATGGTTCTTATCCCATACCCAACTTTCAGTTATTACATTAATGTCCCGACATTAATGTATGAAAGTACTTCATTATGAAAGGCGATAGCAGCCTTTCTGGATACGCTCTGGCTGCTCAAAAAAGTGTGGAAGGTCCTTTAATCATATTTCCAGTTTTCACCCGCTTTTCATCGTCACTATCACACTTTCCATCTCTTGTAAATACCGACAAAAAGGAATTGCGCCTTCCTTTCTATATTATAATAACACGGAGCGCTGATAACTCCTGTTTGGACTCTGCAAACTAATTTTGACTTCATAAAAACACTCTAATTATGTACGAAAATCTCGAGCAAAAATTAGACAAATTTTTATTCGCGAGAGAATAATTTTCATGCTCGTGTGATCCGAACATGAGTGACCTCACGTAGTAATCGGGGCTGTTTATCTTCTCGTAGTACCCATTTGAACTTTGTTTTGAATGCAGATTCAAAAGAACGAGGTTAATAATTATTTTTTCGTAAAATTCATCCAAAGAAAGTTGTGGTTAGAAAAAGTTCGAAAAATTATAGTCTCGATGCTTAGTGGGTTAGGCCCTTTCTGCCATAAATCATCATCTGATATTATACCATCCATAGGGGGACCCATCATTACAGACTGAGGCATGCTGCGCGCTCGTTTATCGTACTTTGGACACCCAGGTTTTCGATGTCTACAGTTTGACGATTCTTAATGGTATTGTAATCATACCAGATTATGAATAAAGGGAAGCTCTTGGCCTTCATCTCACGTGATGGTAAGTGACGAAGAAGAAGATGAAGATGAAATCGAGCTTCACCTGAAACTCTTAAGATCACAGAGGAGCTGGCTGTTATCACAAATTATTATTATGGCGACGGATAAGATGGGGGTAGCTCGCCAGGTCTCTAGAAAAAAGTCCTACCACCAACCAAACCGAGTTCAAATTTGTACTCCCCTGGGGAACCCGGGACCTTGCCTACCTCCAACCTAACCGAGTATAAATTTGTACTAGGATCGAACCCGGGACCTCGGGATCTTGAGTTGGAACCACTACACCACGGAGGCGGGGAGATGTTTAAACTCTCCAATTTAATTTGATTAAACCTTTGGTGGCATTTTGAACGCCGACTATTTGTCAGGGAAGATCTATATACCTCCGCCCATTACACTCGCCCTAACACTGCCAATCATGATGAGTTGTAGCGGGAATTGTCGTTTCCAGCACGTGACTAAGGTGCTCAATCCCCACTTGATCGATAGCGCAAATTTGGTGGGAATACGAAATTACGCAACGTCAGCCTCCAGTATTTCACAGTATTCGATACGGAGACAATCGCAAACCGAAATGCTCGAACGTCATTTGTTACCGCGTCCGTTCTCGAAGCCTACTGTGCGTGCCCGTTAATATCATAGGTGTAAGGTTGGGAATTGGAGCAAAAAACAACAGTGAACAGAGTCAGGAAGAAAGTTAAATATACTACCTACTTTTCAACTGCCTCCGTGGTAACCAGTAGGGTTCGCCCACCGGAATTACGATCGAACCCGGGACGGTTCGATTCCTAGGGGAGTACAGATTTGCGTGCAAAGCTGTTGAGTTGGTGGTAGGACTCTTTTCAAGTCCGCCTGGCTAGCTACCACCATCTTTCTTACCAAAATATGTCGCCATAATGATAACATTGACAGCATTACTGTGTTCTGACAATTTGTGATAAGATAGCCAGTCCCTCTGTGGTTGAGGGTTCTAGGTGAAGGTCGATTCCATCTCCGGCCCTTGTCGTCACTAACCATCAGGTTACAAGAATGCCAAGAGCTTCCCTGTCTAAACAAACCATTCCTCTAAGCATCTAAAGAGGGAAACCAGCATTTGAGACTAAAAAAGTTTCTCAAAAAACCTGATTCTTGAAAAGTTAACATAAGTTAACATAACTACAAAAACATTCTACACAACAGAATCGACAGACAACTCTTCGCTCAAACCTCGCCTCATTTAAATAAAACCTGGGGGGAGCCATTCCCCCGTCATTCACCTTATCTCTAATATTACCGTTTTATCTCAAACGGGAAGCTTAAAGGGACTCCCTCTTATTATGTGCCCGATTCCCGCAATTCCGAAGACCAGGTGTTGAAAGAAGCAACTCCGTCATAATGCGTGAGGTATTAAGGTCTTTGCCCACTACACCTTACCTTAACATGACCGTAACCGTACCGGCATATGCATTAAAATATTGTTTCATACAATTTATATGAATCAACGCCCAATAGCCCCTGCTGTTACCAGACATGCAGATATCGTCATCATCATCATCATCACCAGCCCTTTTAATGTCCCTACTGCTGGGGCACGGGCCTTCCCTATGGAGGATGGAAGCGTATAGGGAGATTGGGCCATAACCCATCACGCTCGCCTAGTGCGGATTGGTGGGTATTAACGACTGCAGATGTATTCAGGACCAACGGCTTAACATGCCTTCCGAAACACGGAGGAGCTCGAGATAACAAATTTTTGGTCACCCATCCAATGACCGGCCTCAGCGACATTGCTTAGTTAACGCAATCGCAGGGCAAGCCTGTTATGCCACTGCGCTAGCAAGCTCCTACTACGTAGCGTACCGGCATCGAATATGCAAAATTGACGATTCGAATTCGGTGCCAGTACGGGTGCAGATACCCTCCGCGCATGGTCGGTGACGGAACGGTCCAGTGGACACAGACCTTTATCCACACTACACAGTATTGTGAAAGAAGTCGAGAACAAATCAACGAAACTACGTCCACAGGAGCCAGGTGGAAAGAAATTGATAGCGTCAATAAATCTGAATTATAGAGGATGCGAGGAGACGTTTATAGTACACACGCGGGCTGATCAGATTATCCGGAACTCTTGACTTTCCCCGCTCGAATTGAACCTTAGCTAATTGGCGGTAAAGTTGAAAGTCGATTGGGGAAATATGACGTTTCGTGGTAGACTCGAACGAGGTTGTCTGTACAAGGGAGTCCCTAAGCGTGAAGCAATAAAGTCTGATTTTGGAAACCATTCTAAATGCGCAAGTTATTTGCAGCATTCCTAGGGTGGGTGGTAACACCAGTTTATCTGTGTTTTACTTTTTCTTCCTTAAGTATATTAAGTAATTACAATAAATAAAGACGGAACAGAAGGTAAGTATTTTATTTATGTCTAAACAATTTTTGCTTGTAAGTGTGTTGCTTTATTTACATACATACATAAATCACGACTATATCCCCGAAGGGGTAGGCAGAGGTGAACTAGCACCCACGTTTCGCCAATTATGTTGGTCCCATGTAATAGGTGGCGAGCCTATTGCCATTTATCGGGCACAAAAGTCGCAGCACATTGTTATTTCTTGGTGGTATAAGAGGAACGCTGCTGCCCATTCCTCATCACTGATTTATCCTTAGTCGCCTTGTACGACACCCACGTGAGAGATTTGGGGAGGTGACAATTGTATTCTACTCTGCCGTGACCACACACCCCGTGACCACGGCCACTGTAAAGTGATCGAAACGTCGGGTTAAATAATTAATATGCCAAACACCAAATTATACGCGAGTCTTATCCGTAAAAGTTGTTTTATTTCAAATGTGTTGTGCTCGTGTAAATATAAGAAAAAAAATTTATACTATCAAAATTTTACACAGGTGAAAAATGAAAAACTGTACAGTTTATTCGCGGACGTGAGATCGTAAAGTAAAAGAATATATCAACCCAACCAAAAAGTTTGGTAAAGACAAAATTCCCAATTTATTGCATTCGTTCCGCCTCGTAAATTCTCTAATTTAAATAGCACTGCAATCAATAAGAGAGACAATATAATTGCATTCCTCCCCGTATCGAAGAATCCGAATCATGACGCTAACTTCGTTACCCGACTTCCTAAACACAATCACGGAAAGTAATACATTACAATCTGTCCGTTTGGGGTTTAAATGTATACGATAGCAAACGTCTACTTTCTTGTTAATACACAAACACCAATAAAAATACATTCTCGCATTGATCTTAAAAATATGTTCTCATAAATTTGCACGAGCACTATGGAAAAGGGGCAAACGGGCATGCTGTCTACAGCTGGTGGTCTGTCTGGGGCCCTACCGCCTAACTCGATTGCTAAAGCAAAAGCTATAGTTTATGACGTCATGCTGTCATTTCGCACCAAATGTACCTAAACTATTAGCGATAGCTTTGAATGAATGATCACCGAATGATTTTGTATGAAATTGGCAAAAAAATCCGTACCGCCTAAAAATCCAGGATGGCTGCTATAGCCGTAAGCAGTGCATTGCTCTAAAGCTATCATCAGCAATGTAGTTAGGCGGTAGGCCCCCTGGTGTATAATTATAATCTTTTTAAGACATCCAAGGAATCATTCAATAAGGCAACTGCTTATTGTTACGGGAATTCTCTGTCTTGAAAATTCATTTTATAAACCAGACTACACGCTTTGAGCAGCATGCCCACCCATTTTGTCCAAATTTTTTACAAATTTGTATACTTTATTGCTAACTAAGTGTCATACAATAGGTTTTACAGATATAATGTGCTTCACAACTTAGCTACCCTTTTCGGGCCGCCTAGGTCCAGCCTTTTCCTATATAGGCACGCTAAAAAAAACAATGTATTTAACTTGCGTGTGTTTTTTATGTTTACAATTTTGTTTATCCCGACGTTAGGTACAGTCAACGGCACTTCAGACTACCCAAAACTGTCAAATTTCTTCAATCGATTGTCAACCTTAAGTTGGTAATAATAGAGCACAAAATCGATTGAGACATTTTGCCATTTTGTGGTAATCTGACGTGGTGTTGACTGTACCTAACGTGGACAACAAAAAAATGGACCAGACAAGAATTTACTAAAGGTACTTCAAAAGTTTTCAATAGTTGGTTCTGACTAATGCCCAGTTTCTGAATACTTTGTTGGTGGTTTATCTGTACCATAACGTCAAACTCTCTATGGATTTTAGCGTTATAGAACTTATAACTCACCGTCAAAACGCATTCAGAAACCGGGCATTAATCAAGTCATAAATAGATATTCCCTCCGATCTTCACACGACTAAAATCGTTGCGTGTGCACTGTCCTTTTAGTGTCCAAACTAAGCATTAATTTATTTCCTTATCTCCAGAATCGCGTGGTCTTGATGTTTGTCCTCTATTTGTTTACCCGTATTTAGTCGTATAAGCAGTCGGAGATCTAATTTATGTATACACACTGACAAGATATCTCTCTTCGTGGCTTTTAGGCGTAGCAAGTAATTATTTGGTGGTAAAAATAACTTATGAAAAAATATCCCGTGTGGTGACGGCAGAGCAGAATACAATTGTCATCACCCCCATCTCTCCCGTGGGTGTCGTATAAGGCGATGGGATTAAGCCGGAAGACAGCGATAAGTCATGAGCAGCATTCCTCATAAACCACCTACGCCACCGATATACTGCGATTTATGTGCCCGATAGATGACAATAGCTGCTTCGGGGATATAGGTATGATTTATGAATTTACGTAAACACTTGTCCATGTTTCGAGATCATTAACATCTTCGTGCCCTGTACCTACGTTTCCTCTGCGTTCATATCGGTTAGATGTCACTAAACAACCTACTTCCTTTTGATTCATATCATCCATCACATCGTGAAGGTGCTAGTGATGTGTGAAAGAAAAGAGACGTAAAGGACCATGCCAAATGTTCAAAGTCCACTCATAGCATGCTTGTTAATTTTTTATTGTTTTATTTATTTTAATACACAAAAAATAATAATATAGATACATAAAAGCATAACTTTACCTAGCCACGCACAAAAGTGATTCAAAGGATTTTCGCCTTTATTGACTTCCAAGCTGCCATATGCGTTGATTTGCCCTCCTCATTAAGGTAAGTAATACCCTTAATTACTCCCCATGGGATTAATAAAGCAAGGCGTGATCAAAATAATGAGCAATTGCGCATCATGCGAGGCAAAATGTTGCCATAGTCTAAATACTTTTGTGGGGTCCAAAGAATGTAACCAAATGAATGTGGATAATTCTTTTTTGGAGAATATACATACATAGATCACATCCTTATCCTATTAGGGTTAGTAGAGGGGTAGAGGTGTCTAACACCCACTTTTCATCGGCTTATTTTTTATGCTAACCAGGGAAGCTCTTGACCTTCATGTCACCTGATGATACGACTAAGTAAGGCGATAAGGGCCAAAAATGGAATCGAGCTTCACCGGGAACCCTCAACCACAGAGGGGTTATCTTTTCATAAAATGTCGGAACACAAAAATGTTGCCAACATTATTTATTATGGCGACAGATTTTGATAAGACGAAGGTATTCTTCTCTGTCACCACAAGGTATATATTAGACTATGAAACATTGAAAAATAAATAGGAACACCTCTGGTGCCGTATTTTGTGACAATAAACTGAAGCAGAATGTAATTATCGTCCAAGGTAAGGTTTAGACAGCGATGAGTAATGGGCAGCAGCGTTCCTCTTATACCACCTAGCAATACGTGCCAGATAGATGGCAAACGGCTCGCCACCTATTACATTGGACTTAACCTTATTGGCGAAACGTAGGTGTTAACTCTCGGGGTTAAATTCGGGGATATAGGCGTGAATTATGTATGTAAACCACTGGCAACCCTATGATGCAGAGAAACGTTATAACACGTGCTCCGCGAGAAATCGAGGCGACGATACCGTTCTCTGCCCACAATACGTCTAATGACGCCAGACACTTGGAGCGTCAGCAGCGTAAGTGTAATTGAAAATTATTTTTCTTTATTAATACTAGGAAACTTTTTGGTCACTGCAAATATTTTCGTGAATTTGGAGTAAAAAGTCTCCTGGTAATGTACCTACCCCGGTAGGTGTTAATACACCTCTGGAGTAGAGGGAGGCCCTTAGGGGATAATTAGCGTTATATACTAAAGCTGAAGAGTTTGTTTGTTTGTATGGTTAAACGCGCATATCTCAGGAACTACTGACTCAAATTGAAAAATTATATTTGTGTTGGATAGTCCATTTATCGAGGAAGGCTATATGCTATATAATAACCGACATTAACGCGAGCGAAGCCGCGGGCGTCCACTTTTTATGTGTATTTGTAAAGTCACAGATAATAGTTATTTGTTGTACGTGAGTGCAAAGTTGTTTTTTAACCGCGTGCTCAATTTTGATGATCGAGCTAGCGAAGGATTCTAAAATTAGAATCCTGAGCGATAGCGAGGGAATCAAAAGAGCACAAGGTGAAAAATCTTTGCACTCGAGTGCAACACGTAACTTTTCATCCCCCCAACGAGGAAATCGCAAAATACAAAAAAAAAATATAATCACAACAGTTTCTGTTTTCACCCAGAAACTTCCACAACACCCTCCCATTAACCCAAACACACTCTCAATACCCACCCAGAAACACCCACAACATTCACACCCGCAATACACACCCATCCACTCAGACACACCCAAAAAACACCCATTCACCCAGAAACACCCACAAAACACCCATTCACCCAGAAACACCCACAAAACATCCATTCACCCAGAAACACCCACAAAACGCCCATTTACCCAGAAACACCCACAAAATACCAATTCACCCAGACACACCCACAACATCCATTCAGACACCCACAACATCCACCCAGTCACACCCACAATACTCACCTATCCATTCAGACACACCCACAAAAACCCATTCACCCAGACACACCCACAAAACACCCATTTACCTAGACACACTCTCAAAACACCCATCCACCCAGCCACACCCGCAACATTCATCCAGACACACCTGTAAGTACCTAATAAAAATTACCGTCGATAATGGAGTTCCGAGACGGTCAATCAGCTTGAGTCAAGCACGTTGATTTTCTGTATGTTTTTGTTCCGTAGCTAGCGTAAACAAATCAAACAGACCTAAAAAGCTTTTAAATGCTTGACTCAAGCATCAAGCAAGCGTTGTAGACAATCAAAATGTTTAAAGCAAGATTGACGCCAAGCTGATTGACCGTCACGGAACTCCTAGGTTTTAACAAATTTATGACGTGAAAAGAAAAGGGCGCGCGCAAAGCAAATTACAAAAAAAGTACACCAAGAAGGTTCCGAGTCTGAGTTTTTACAAATTAAAATAGGTTGCATGACAATTTCGGCACCATGGAGGTAGAAATAAATATGTATAATGATGTGTGTTTGGCGCGTTTCGTGGTGTCAGTCAGATTTATTTTCACTAATTCAAAAATTGTTACAGAGTGGATTTTGTGCAGTGAAAGTGGTGTTATTTTGATGCACAAGCATCCGTGTTGATGTGCAATTATGCAGAATCATCGAAAATATGTGTCATGATGTGTTTAATGTTGTGGTGAAGATCACTATAAAAAGTGGCTTTATCCATTTCATCAAGCACCATCATTAACTCTGTTACCATTCAATTCGCGCCAAGCACTCCCTAGATGCGTTAAAATATCTGGCACCCATATTTTAACGTAAAATTCATTTCATTCATACTTTTCATCCACTCATTATTTCGTAAGACTACAGATAAAATATACATTAAAGACTTGGCTGTATGGGCTAGACCCTTTGCCTTCCCTAAAATATAGGGAGAATTAAAAAAAATGTATAATGATGTTTTGAATTCACAAACTCATTGCACACGATGTTCTAAATTCAAATTTACTTTAACCTCTAGAGGATAAAAACGGCTTTTGCACTCAGATATCGAAGAGCAAAAACGCTTTTTCCGAGATGGTGGGATGAAAAATAACTTTATTATTTATCCTCTAAGGGGTAGGCGGAGGTGGGTTAACACCCACGTTTCGCCAAGTAGGTAGGCTTGGTCCCATAAAATGGGTGGCGAGCCTATTGCCATTTATTATTTACATTAGTCGCCTCGTACGACACCCGCGGGAGAGATGGGGGTGGTGACAATTGTGTTCTGCTCTGCCGTCACCACGCGGTTTGTAAAATTAAGTATTTTATGTTTCAAACGAATAGTCATCATAATTTAGGACAAATCGCTTAATTTGTTACTAAAAACGAGAAAAATGAGTCAACATTACTTTTGCTGTAAATAATATTCATTTTCGTGACAGCTGCTTTAACGCTCGCCTAAAACGATGTCGATTAGTGGTGCTGACAATTCCATTAATGCTGCTCCCTGAAAGATGCATTAATATTACTTTTTAATTAAATATTTTGCTGAGATTAACGAAATGATTACGACGTGTATTAAGTCACTAGTGGTCGCCCGCGTATTTGTTAGGTTTTTTTTATGGATCTACTAAAAACCTATATTTTTGTAGTACATTGTATGCATTTATATTCAACAGTTGAGCAAGTGGACGCATGAAAAGGTTACGGTGGCGTTTTTTTACCAGATTACTTAATAAGTGTTAACGGATCTGGCTGCAAACTCAATATTTCTAAACAAATAATATATGCCTGTAGTAATCAGGGATAAAGTAGATTTTAACAGTGAAATAATTTTCGAAATCGGTTCAGTAGTTTCGGAGATTATCTGTCCTATACATAATTATATATGTAATAAACTCACAAAGCTTACCTCTTTATAATATATTATTAGTATATAATAAAGTTGTTCTTGAGGAGCTCGCTGGCGCAGTGGCACAGTGCGCTTGGCCTGCCATTGCGTAAACTAAGCAATTTCGCTTAGGCCGGTCATTGGATGGGTGACCAAAAATGTATTATCTCGAGTTCCTCCGTATTTCGGAAGGCACGTTAAGCCGTTGGTCCTGACTAAATCTGGAGTCGTTAGTACCCACCAACCCGCACTGGGCCAGCGTGGTGGGTTATGGCCCAATCTCCCTATATTCTTCCATCCATAGGGAAGGCCCATGCCCCAGCAGTGGGGACGTTAAAGGGCTGGTGATGAATAAAGTTGTAAGCACAAGACGAGACGAAATCTCATACTATCCATGGATTCACCGTACGGGTGGCGGCTCCAGTGTGGCAGAGGGGAAAGTCAGCGGCAGTGCTTGGGACTTGTGTACCAAGTGTAGGTTTACGGGATCCTTTCACAACATGTCAACACTCACCTTCGCCACCTCGACTTCTCTCTTCGAACCATATTATGTATTAAACACTTTTTTTTTAATTCTCCCTATATTTTAGGGAAGGCAAAGGTTCTAGCCCATACAGCCATGTCTTTAGTGTATATTTTATCTTATGAAATAATGAGTGGGTGAAATGTATGAATGAAATGAATTTTACGTTAAAATATGGGTGTCACGCATTTTAACGTATCTAGGGAGTGCTTGGAGCGAATTTAATGGTAACAGAGTTCACGATGGTGCCTGATGAAGTGGAAAAAACCACTTTTCAAGTGGTTTTCACTACAACATCAAACACATCACAATATTGTTTTCAATGATTCTGTATAATTGCACATCAACGCGGATGCTTGTGAATCAAAATAACCCACTTTCACTGCACAAAATCCACTCTGAACCAATTTTAGAATTATCGAAAAAAAATCTGACTGACACCACGAAACGCGCCAAACACTCCTATTAAACACTTTAGGCTGTATGGTTACCAGGTTTTGGCCCCTTTTGCTTATGGGAAAGTGATGGAGCAGGCCGAGTGGTAAATGGTGATAGTGATTGAAATGACAATATTCCAAGCCAAGGTTTTCGCTTCAGTTTTACAGCCAGCCGACTGCCTGACACCAAATTCCTTTTGGATATTGCGCTTCCAATGATATTAAAATAAGCCAATTACATCACATAATCGCATATTATTATAACACTTGCACAGCGCAAATCGTTGATAGCGTTACCACAAAAGCGCATAATTCGCCAGTCCGCTATAAATCTGGGGTTTATGTGAAATATAACTATTTTAATACACTCGACCTTAATTAATGCCCATTCATAGATATTTCTATATTCACTAAAGTTTTCGTTAGTCTCTCGTTAAAACTTGTCTTTACTTTAATGGTATTTTTGGTAGTAAGTATTTTTTTCGAGACATTGTTGTTTAATGAGCCACAACTCAACACTGTCACTTGTCCAGAAATAAAGCACCAGAATCGTCACTTTCAAGTATATTTAAAATTCCCAAAATAAGGCACTAAAAGTTAGATAGTATTACATTATACTTAATATAACATCATATTTATTAAATTATCGTCTTATTTTTAGTTATGCATAATATGGAATTCGGAGACATCCGTCTCCTCCGACAGTCAGTAATAAAATGGAAGAATGCCGGAGATGCCAAATTTAATGCCAAAGTATATATATTTAAATTTTGAATTTGGACACGAAGTAATTTTTCAATATTATTTTAATAAAACCAGTAAAATTTGCGATATAAAAGGAGGATCAGATTGTACCACGTTACAATACCTACTTAAATACAGCAGTTAAATCATTTGAGGACAGTTTAATAATTAGAAGAGAGATAGTGGTCCTCAGCTTGGCCTTTGAAGGACTCAAAAGTACGAGCACTTCGAAACACTCTGGATCTAAAAAAGACAGGAGTGAAAGAATTTAAGGACAGCTTAATGATACGAAGAGAGATAGTGGTCCGTAGCTTAGCTTCTGAATGACTTAACCAACTCGCTCTCTTAAAAACACTCTGGATCTTCGTAACGATCAAAGTATACATACAGAGACCTATTTTTCCTAATACGGCACACGCACTGCAGGGTAAAACTAAAGAGGCTCGCTGCCCACTGGGGGAGGTTAGCCAAATTAAACACATTCCGTTCGCCGGAGTTTCCCACGGAACTTTTTGGTCGCATGACGCTCTTGGGGCCGGATTGTTGGTGAAGTTAATAATGACGCACCGACACAGGATATTTTGCGATGAACGCTCGCCTCGCTCGCGTAATAAGGCAAGTCCGCTTTTTGTTTATGCTTAATAAGCTGAGCTTTGACCACAATATCGCCTGACGATGATAAGGCCTGAGATGGTACACGCTCACCTAGAACATAGTAATAATAAAAAATCACGTTTATTGGATGGGAGCCCTCTTAAATAATTATTTTATTCTATTTATTTGTTTGTTGTTATAGTGCCAACAGAAATACATCATCAGTGAACATTTAACTGTTTAACTATCACGGCTCATGAGATACAGCCTGGTGACGGACGGACGGACGGACGGACAGCGGAGTCATAATAATAGAGTCGCGTTTTACCGTTTGGGTATGGAACCCTGAAAATAGTATTACATTCTAGTTGACCTGGCAGGCGTTGTTTTTTCCTTATCACCTAGTGGAATAAAAATAGCCTACGAACTATTTCTCAGACCTACCAAATGTACCTACACAAATAATTTCATAAACATTGGTGCAGCCGTTTCAGAGGAGCTAGATCACAAACACTGTGACACGAGACTTTTATAGTATATTAGATACTAATATAAACCTCTTAAAAGAGCATAAGGCTTGATGAGTATGAGGAATTGATGAGTATTATTATAATTTTTTCGCATTTTTTGGCCACTTCTGCTATCGGTACATCGGCATGAAGGCACGTGGGATGTCTGACGACGGGGTCAGGTGGGGCTCTCGGCCACTCGGCGGCTTTTAGTGCGATTGCTCGCAACGCTCGCTCACTTCGAATCAGCTGTGTTAGGCATTGAGTTATAAGGTAAACTAGAGACGCTATGCCAAACAAAAATATTCTCCGAACTCGAATCTACCTACGGTGGCGGGGTGTGCTCGCGACCAAAACATCGTAAGCGCCGCCGATTTCATGGCGCTTACGCGTTTCTTTCAACGCAGTCTAACAAAAATATCCTTATAGATTAGATTATGCATCGCAAATGTGGAATTATGCTATTAAATTAATATTTGATATGTTTTAATTCATATTTTGTTACAATTAACGATGATAAGTCACACCACTATTTTTTTGTTTTGTTTTTGATTGATTATTGCATGTTTTTAACACACAGAAGGCATTTTTAGATCGATCTGTAGCCATAATTTCGGCAAGCAGTCACTTCGAGCGTTGGCGAATGACTAAATGAGTTGTTGCTCCGGAGCATCAACGCACGGACTACAATTCTTGTTTGCGGTGTCGCTTCTATACGCTAGAAATAGTAGTTCAATGGTGTTAGGCTGCTTTTCCACCAAACTGAGGATGCGTTGCGAGGGATGTGTTTGTGGAGAACCAATAGAGCAAAACTCCATTCTCCTAGGCATGTAAAATGGAGTAATTTTATTGGTTCTTCTCAAACACAATTCTCACAACGCATCCTCGCTCTGATGGAAAAGCAAGGGTTTAAGGCCCGAAAGCAAATACCGCGGCCATCTTGGAACGTTGTGCAACTGCCTATACTCGAAGAGATGAATCAGAGACCCGTTCTGATGATTAACCGGCTCAAAGCAAATTGGTGGTAGTCTGAACGGAATTAAGTCTTGAGTTTAACCGACTCCAAAAAAGAAGGAGGTTCTCAATTCGTCTGTATTTTCAAGAGTATTGTGTTTTCTGGTGTGGCGGCAGAGCAGAATACAACCGTCACCACTCCCATCTTTACCGCGGCTGGTGTACAAGACGACATAAATACAGCGCTGAGTACAAGCAAGGCGAATAAGGGTTCAAGATAGCGATGACTAATGGGCATTTCGATTTTCGTGTCATGTTAACTGATGGCAATAGGTTCACTATTACATGGGACTTAACGTAGTGAATCTTATCTGCAGGAGAACTAAGGTCACATAGCCCAACGAATTGCGGATAGGGCGGCGCAGAACCGATCAGCTTGGAGATCCTTAGGGCCGGTTTTTTGATACATAGTTAATTAACTCAACCAATTATAACTAGTGGTTAAAAATATCAATCTGATATTCAAAATGATTGATGCATAGGCCTAAGCCTAACAGTTTTGATGATGGGCGTCCCCAACTAAGACCATGATGATGTAGCTGACCAACCAACAACAACGCTGGGTATAAACAGGACACTTGTATTCCAACGACACAGCTCCCCGTGTCTGATACAACTTATTTATATTTTTAATACTTTTTCGATTAAGATAAAATCTGGGGCGGCCGCTTACGCACCGGCCTTTTTCGTACATATTTTATGTCAACATAAAAAATGATTTGAGAAGCAGATAGAGTGGATGTCGTGTAATATATTTCGGGACTAGTGGTATTAGAGAGACAGCGTATCGGTTCCATTAATAAATGTATTTGCGTTTTTAGTAACTGTGGTTGCTTTTGTGGCGTTCTTGTAATGCGACCGCCTTTGATTGTTTGTCTATGTTTGACAAACACAATGTTTTTCACTAAGTGACAGTTGTCAAATTAATTAGATGAGAATTTTATTCCGAGCTAGAGAGTATGGTTATTTTCTAAGCCTTATAAATATTATTTCCGATTTATGTTTATTATCCAGTTTGTATATATTGTAACCGTGTACATATTTAGAAGTACAGTCAGTTACTTTTATGAACCCTGCCTTTTACTACCACGGAACACATCCGCAACCACCAAGATTGCACCCGGCCATACAACTTCCCAAATTGGTGACCCCGACGTGATCGTCAAGAGCTTTGGGTGTAATATCATTGGCAATTGACCGGCGCGGGATGGGAAGCTGCGTTGGACATGCGGATAGCCACTACGAAGAAATTTTCGTCGTGTGAGACGATACCACATCCCAAGCTGTGGCGTCGAGCGCCCCCTGGCGCATTCACCGTTTCCTACATTCGGAAGTTCGAGTGACGTCTCCGCGGGAGTTGCAGTTGGACACATGCATGCATTGGACTAACTGCGCATTATACCATTTGCGCACATCGCTCACGCAAGTACTATCGGCATCATTATTTGGAGTATTATTTTAAACATTTTATTATTATTCCAAGTAATGATTTTTAGTTAGTTGTGTAAAGCGTGTTCGGAGTATTGATTTTTACGTTATTTTATGAAAATTATTTTTTTCAACTTGTGTAATGTGACATAGGAAATATTTCATTTGTTTTTCGTGTGTATTTTTTCGCGTGGTTTGAACAATTTGTTTACATTGTCTTTTATTTTTACGTGTAATGTTGTCTGCATATTGACAACTTATGTGGTTTTTGTTGACATGTCGACATATAAATTTTTAGACGTTTGTGTTTTGTTTTCGCCACATCACGCGCCCACGGAATAGCAATTTTTCTTTTCTCTCCGTTCTCTCTCTATTTAATACGAATTAATTTTAATTTACTTTCGTTAAAAAATTTTAGTAGCGTGTTTTCGTTTATAATGGCTGACGAACTACGTTCACGTTTAGCAGCCCTGGAGGCAGAAAATGCGGTTTTGCGTAATCTGCGCGACCAAAAGGAATCCTAACCTCAACGGGAGGGCGAGGTATGTCGCGTGAGTGTCAAACTTCCCCCTTTTTGGTCTGATAGGGTGACAGTGTGGTTCGCACAGGCTGAGGCACAGTTTTTGCTTGCTGGTATCAACACTGATGCCACGATGTACAGTCATGTCCTTAGCCAGATTGACCACAAGATTGCCGGCGAAATCGAGGACATCGTTGTCAACCCTCCGGCTGAAGGTAAGTATCAGAAGCTGAAGGAGACTTTAATCAGCAGACTTTCGTCATCAGAGGAACAGCGAGTGAGGCGCCTTCTTAGTGACGAAGAACTCGGGGATCGGAGACCATCCCAATTTCTCCGTCACTTGCGCTCGCTCGCGGGAACGGCTCTCTCGGACGATAACATCTTACGGCAATTATGGTTACGTCGCTTACCACAGCACGTACAGGGGATTTTGGCTGCACAAGCTGACTTATCCCTCGATAGAATCGCAGATATAGCTGACAAGATTTTGGAAGCTCAGCCTAGCTTTTCCAACGTGTATGCTGTTGCCACGCCCTCGCTCGATACCGTTATGGCTCGATTAGAAGAATTAACTAAGCAAGTCGCTGCTTTATCGACGCGTTCTTCTGTTCGATCTCGAAACCGTTCTTTTTCCAGAAGCCAGGCGACATCACGCAGTAGCACACCTGGTAGTAAACGCTGTTGGTACCATCGCACATTTGGTGCGAATGCCAGCAAGTGTATTGCTCCATGCAATTGGGCGTCGGAAAACCACACAAGCAATCAGTAGCGGCGGCATCTGATTGCAAGCCCATCCAACATCACGGCCGCCGTCTATTTGTCACTGACCGTATCACAAAGCGTCAATTTTTGATTGACACTGGTTCGGATCTTTGTTGTTACCCCCGCAGCTGGTTGTCAGTTCCGCGAAAATCTTCGGACTATGCACTTAACGCCGCTAACGGGAGTAGTATTAAGACATATGGCACTATTCATTTAAACCTCAACTTTGGTCTTCGACGAGCATTTGTTTGGGATTTTGTTGTTGCTGATGTTACGACAGCGATCATTGGCTCAGACTTTTTAAGTTATTACCATCTTTTGCCAGATTGCCGACTCAAGAAGTTGATGGATGGCGTAACGAATTTGTCAGCACCCGCTATTGCAGCAATGTCGGAACAGCTTAGTGTCAAGGTTGTCGTTACAGGAGATTCCAATTTTGTTAAACTGCTCGCCGAGTTTCCAGAAATCACTCGGCCTCCTGGAATCCCTCGTAATGTTTTGCACAATACTGTGCACTACATTAAGACTACAGATGGCCCGCCTATTTCGTGTCGTCCTCGTCGTCTGGCGCCTCAGAAGTTGATAGCAGCAAAAAAGGAGTTCGACAACATGATCCAAGCTGGCATTGCACGTCCTTCTAAGAGCGCCTGGTCGTCTCCGCTACACATGACCTTGAAAAAGGACAGTAGTTGGCGACCTTGTGGCGACTACCGATCCCTTAATGCCAGAACTGTCCCTGATCGGTACCCAGTCCGTCACATAAATGATTTTGCTCATAATCTCGCAGGATCTAAGGTTTTTAGCCTTATAGATCTTGTGAAAGCATATCATCAGATCCCGGTATTTGAAGAGGATATACCGAAGACGGCCATCGTTACCCCGTTTGGCCTCTTCGAATTTCCCTTTATGACCTTTGGCCTTCGGAACGCTGGTCAAACTTTTCAGAGGTTCATCGATGAGGTCACACGGGGTCTCGATTTCTGTTTTCCGTACGTGGATGACATTCTTATTTTCTCTGCGGATGAGGCTCTCCACTGCGAACATCTGCGTATCCTCTTCAAACGCCTTCAGGAGTATGGGGTTGTTATTAACTCTTCGAAGTGTACTTTCGGCGTTCGGGAACTTACCTTCCTTGGTTTCCATGTCAGCCCAGAAGGTACAAGTCCTCCTCAGGATCGCGTTCAAGCTATTTTGGATTTTCCAGCTCCGAAAACCGTCCAGGGCGTGCGTCGTTTTCTCGGTATGTTAAACTACTACCGTCGATTCGTACCCCAGGCCGCGCAATTTCAAGCTCCATTGATTGATGCAGTAGTTGCCACAAATGGTAAAGGCAATAAACCATTCACATGGTCGCCTGAACTACTGGAGCAATTTGAAGTTTGCAAACGGAGTTTGTCCAGGGCTACGCAATTGCAACATCCGGTTAATGACGCACCTCTTGGACTGTTTACAGATGCATCTTCTGTACATATTGGGTCCTGTCTTCAACAGCGAGTCGATGGTGAGTGGTTTCCTCTTGCTTTCTTTAGTAAGAAACTTACTAAAAAGCAGACAGAGTGGCCGACTTACTATCGAGAGTTGCTGGCGGTGTACGAAAGTGTACAGCATTTCCGCTATATTTTGGACGTTCAGAGCGTCACTATTTATACGGATCATAAGCCATTGCTGTACGCTTTCGTACAGCGCAGGGAGAAACTGCCCCCTGCCCAATTAAATCAGCTATCTTTTATTAGCCAATTTACGACTGATATTAAGTATATTAAAGGTGAGGACAATGTCGTGGCTGACGCCTTATCACGAGTCGAAGCTATTGCTCTTGAACAGGACTATGAAGCCCTCGCGAAGTCGCAAGAGTCAGATAACGAACTATCAGACATGCGTCAGAGCTCCAGTCTCCAGTTGACAAGCGTCGTCGTTCCTGGTACAAACGTTTCCATTTTTTGTGATGTATCCACAGGCAAGCCACGTCCATATTTGACCCCTTCCTTTCGCAAAGCAGTTTTCGATAAGTTTCATAACTTAAGCCATCCTGGCGCACGTGCAACTGCTCGCCTTTTGACAGAGCGTTATGTCTGGCTTTCGGTCAATAAGGATTGTAAGCAGTGGGCACGCGCTTGCGAGGTTTGTCAACGAGCTAAGGTCTCACGTCACAATTCTTCTCCGTTAGGTGATTTCAACCTTCCATCTGGTCGTTTCAGTCACATTCACATTGACATTATTGGTCCTCTACCTTTATGCAATGAGTTTCGCTATTGTTTGACAGCAATTGACCGAGTAACGAGATGGCCTGAGGTTTGGCCTATGCGCTCCATTACCGCAGAAGAAGTGGCAGACACCTTAACTAGAGAATGGGTTTCGAGATTTGGGGTACCATCAATCATCACGACAGACCAAGGTACTCAGTTTGAGTCTTTCGTCGACTGATGATTCACTTTGCCACTAAACGAATAAGGACCACATCTTATCACCCATGTGCTAATGGCATGATCGAGCGAGTACACCGCCAGCTTAAGGCTGCTCTCATGTGCCATCATGATTCTTGGGTGCGTTCACTTCCTTTCGTTCTTCTTGGCATGCGTTTCGCGTTCAAAGAGGACATTAAATCCACAGCCGCGGAGATGCTCTATGGAGAACCTCTTCGTTTGCCAGGTGAGTTATTTATTTCATCAACCCCATCAGATGTAATTGACAATCCATCGGATTTTGTCGTACAACTACGTCGTAAGATGTCAGTTGTAAGACCTATTCCTGCATCTCGACATTCATCACCATCAACTTTTATTTTTCAAGATCTTTCTTCTGCATCACACGTTTTCTTAAGGGATGATACAGTTAGACGTCCTTTACAGCCACCTTATACGGGTCCTTATAAAGTTGTTAATCGTGCCAGCGATGGCAAAACTATGACTTTGGACATCAAGGGCAAAAGTGTTGTCGTCAGTATCGATCGTGTGAAAGCAGCTTTTGTTGAACACACTGTCACCCATCCAGAGCAGATTGCAAAGCCTGCGTCTTCTGATGATCCAGAGCAGACTGCAAAGCCTGCACCTTCTGTTCGCCCAAGGCCAACTCCAGCCATCGCTACCGCGCCGTACACTACTCGGTCTGGTAGACGCGTCAAATTTAGATGTTTATAATTTCTACTAGGTTTTCCTTCTCCGTGGGGGGGTGGTGTGGCGTTCTTGTAATGCGACCGCCTTTGATTGTTTGTCTATGTTTGACAAACACAATGTTTTTCACTAAGTGACAGTTGTCAAATTAATTAGATGAGAATTTTATTCCGAGCTAGAGAGTATGGTTATTTTCTAAGCCTTATAAATATTATTTCCGATTTATGTTTATTGTCCAGTTTGTATATATTGTAACCGTGTACATATTTAGAAGTACAGTCAGTTACTTTTATGAACCCTGCCTTTTACTACCACGGAACACATCCGCAACCACCAAGATTGCACCCGGCCATACAACTTCCCAAACTTTCTTTTCTTCGGATATCCCTTTTCCGAATAGTTGTAATTCATACAAATTGAACAGTTTTTCATCGACCTTAAGTTCTGACACCGCGTACCTAACTCAAAATCATAAGATTTTCAGGATACTAAAGACTGTTTAATATTGCAACTTAACAAATATATATTTTTTAAACGAAACCTCTTAATTTGGATTTTAGTCACAGCCATTATCTAAAATATCATTTGTGAGGACTATAATTAACGTTAATGAGTACCTACTTAATAAAAAAATATAACCATTCATAACCAGTCGCTATTCTTGCCGGGTCTATTGGTCTAGATTTAAATGAATTTTTTAGACATTAAGTACTCATTAAAGTTAATTGACGTCTCTGAGTGCTGCAGTTAATGTGCCCGGTGTGAGATTGTGTTAACTAAGCAATGCCTGTTCGGAAGTCACGTTAAGCCGTTGGTCCTGTAAGGGGAATATAGGGCAAATGGGCTAATAATGCGCTTAATGTGCCCGATAGATGGCAATAGGCTCGCCACTTATTGCATGGGACCTAGGTCAATTGGCGAGAAGTGGGTATTAATTCACCTCTACGCCTACCCCTTCGGGAATACAGGCGTGCTTTATGTATGGAAGTATGGTATAAAAGGAATGCTGCTGCTAACACTGTAACTGTTTTAGCTCTTATTTGTTCTTATTCTCCCTTGTCTGACACCCTAAGATACGATTCGATGTGGTGATAATTGTATTCTGCTCTGCCATTGAGCTCCCAAGGATCTCTTTATTTATGAGTCGCTTCTGTATACAAACTGCGAACAGAACCCTTCCCTTTCCCCTTTGTATAGCCTTGAACCTTCGTAAGAGGTTCATTGATAATGGCCACTTCTAAGAACGAATCGAAAACGAGTCGAAACTCTTTCGTCTGCTGGTAAGTACCTTCTTAGATTTAAAATACATTATTATATACATCTATACTAAATTATAAAGCTGAAGAGTTTGTTTGGTTGGTTGGTTGGTTGATCGCGCTAATCTCAGGAACATACATACATACATACATAAATCACTAAACTGAACTGGCACCCACGTTTCGCCAACTATGTCAGGTCCCATGTAATAGGTGGCAATTTATCGGGCACAAAAGTCGCAGTACATAGCTAGGTGGTATAAGAGGAACGCTGCTGCCCATCCCTCATCACTGATTTATCCTTAGTCGCCTTGAACGACACCCACGGGAGAGATTTGGGGTGGTGACAATTGTATTCTACTCTGCCGTCACCACACGGCAATCTCAGGAACTACTAAATCAAATTGAAAAATTCCTTTTGTGTTGGATAGTCCATTTATTGAGGAAGGTTATAGGCTAATTTTAGTAACTGCACACTAACGCGAGCGAAGCCGCGGGCGACCACCAGTACTTTAAGGCCCGCATTTCTCCCATAGGGGTAGGCAGAGAACCAGTGGCGTGGCGTGAAAAAAAAAGTTAGGCAAGCCACAGTAAAAATTAGGACCCACAAAAAATGGGTACTCGCAGAAACTTTCTTTAAAGCTCGTAATTACTCAAATATAATAATGTTTCAGTATAATTACCACGATTATCCGAATTTACACTTTCGTCGTGCCCGCGAAACGCTAATTCTTGTTTACCTAAGAGAACAACTGTGTCGTTAGCCGTGTGGTGACGGCAGAGTAGAATACAATTGTCACCATCCCAAATCTCTCCCGTGGGTGTCGTACAAGGCGACTAAGGATAAATCAGTGATGAGGAATGGGCAGCAGCGTTCCTCTTATACTACCGTCCTGACAATGTACTGCGACTTTTGTGCTACATTGTCAGGACGGTAGTATAAGAGATAAATGGCAATAGGCTCGCCACCTATTACATGGGACTTAACATAATTGGCGAAACGCGGGTGAGAATTCACCTCTGCCTACCCCTTCGGGGATATGGGCGTGATTTATGTATGTAGAAAATCCCGTTCGATTCCAAACGCTGCTTGAATCAGAAAACAAAAGACACGGAAAACAAAACATTTAAACAACTGCCTGTAAGCCAACTATATTTATCATAAAGAGAACTGTGGAAATGCTTGAAAACCCGTCTTTACGCTTGTAATCTAAAATCTATTGACATATTTGGACGAGCTCGACCTAACTGTATGACATATTTTTTATTTTCAAAGGACAACTTTGAAAACTGCTTTCCTTCACTTAGCAAGAAATCGGTAAGGCAACAATCTATATGCATCAAAGCGGCCATTATTCTGCCGAGAGAGAATAAACCAAAATTATTTAAAAACTAAAACCTACCAATTACATCCCTGCAGAGCTACACAATCCACAAAATCACAATACAGCTTTAAAACAACAACACAGGTTAGTTATATTTTACTATTTCACTGAATTACTACTAAAAATACAATAAAACTAATTATTTACGTTAAGTTTATGTGAGTGCAAGTAAATTTCAAAACAGACTAACCTCTCGTCTGTGGGCTGTGGGCATGACAGTAGCCGTCATGAGTATTTCTCAGCAAGGCCAGAAAGAGAGAACATTATACAAACAAAAGCCGTGTTAAAAAGGGAAGGACGATGCAACCCGCTCCGGAGCGGCTTGTTAACCGCGATATTGAGTGCAGTTCAGTACAGTGAAATTCCGCTTTTATGGTTATTGTAATAAGATCTAAAATATTTACTTTTGACGAAACTTGTTTTGGTGGGAGTTTATTACTAATGTGTGCGTGTGGTAGTGTATCGATGCATAAGCGCGTAGGCTGCCGAAATGCCGGCTTGATGCCGGCTTGTAGGCAATCTTTAGGTACTATTTCTCGTTGCGTACGCCTGACAAGACTACGCTTGTCTGTGTGCGGTTGTATAGCAGGCGTTTAGCGAGTTAGTTGAAGGAATCTAGAGAGCGGGAGCGAATTATATGTACCTGTGTTGCATATTGTTTCGCGCGCGTTTAATACTGTTATGATAAGATTTTATTGATGGATTTTTTTTATTTGTTTATAAAATGGTAGTGTACTTGCATTATGGTAATGATTTTTTTATGCTCGCTCGTTTGGTACGGCTGTTGGGAATCGGGTTATATGGACGCTCCGCCACTGCAGAGAACACTTATTTACACTTGCTATGATCCGTACACACTTCTTTTACTTCATCCAAACGCGTTAATGTCTTCATGCATGCAAGTCGGTCTCGGGTATTCTTGACCTGGCCCCTTTTTAAAAGACTTTCAATTATATTTTAAAAGATCCGTGGATCTTTCACTGCAGTAGTGGGACGAGAATATGCTGCGTGGCTTCCAGATCGCTGCTATGCTCGCCGAATTCAGTTATCATGAAGGAAACATAGGAAGCACACGCCGTGTGGTGACGGCAGAGCAGATATACAATTCTCACCACCCAGTCTCTCCCGCGGGTGTCGCACAAGGCGGCGGGTAAAGATAGCGATGAGCAATGGGAGTAACCGTTATACGAGCTAGCAATATGTTGCGATATTCGTGCCCAATATCTATATGTTAGCCCAATGGCTAGCCACCTATTACATGGCCTTATTCTAATTGGCGAAACGGAAGACCACTGAAAAGATGGATGCATTGTGTGACGTGTGATATGAAGGTGATGGATGTGATCATTCACATACAAAATACGGAATGAGTACGTAAGAGGGAGTCTGAAAGTAGCGCCAGTAACAGAAAAGATGAAGGGGAGCCGTTTAGCTTAGTATGGACATGTCATAAATGTGAGTAAGAAAGTTATGGACATGAATGTTGATGGATGTCGAAGTAGAGGAAGACCATTGAAGAGATGGATGGATTGTGTGAGGTGTGATATGAAGGTGATGGATGTGAATGAGGAGATGACGAGTGACAGAAGAGAATGGAAAAAGAGGACATACTGCACCGACCCCAAATAGGATGGGATAAGGGCAGGGCGATGATGATGATTATTCTAATTTGCGAAACGTAGGTGTTGATCACCTCTGACTACCTATTCGGGGATATAGGCGTGGTTTACGTATGGATGTTTGTAGCACACGAACGTCACAAACCGTAACACCACTACGCTAACCCAGTGTCGTCATTGAATAATGACTAATAAAGCCATCGTAATTAATCGTTCCTCCAGCCCCGCGTCACATTGCAAAACGACTCTAATTCCGAAACGTTTACGTTTCAATTTTGATTTTTAGCCGTACACGGCGGTGAACACCCCTGCTGTTCGTTTTGATTGTCATTAATTTTCCTTTTTTTGTGCCCAACCAAATACGATACAACCTTAACAAGTGCGAGATGTGGCCCTGCCGTGTCAAATTAACTTCCGGATCGGATGGAGTGAGTGCTTTAACAAAGACTAATGTGTTGTGTGTTTCGTTTTTTGAACAAAACTGTTTATTCAGACACCATTGTTTGAATGTACCAATTGTGGGCTTAACGATGCCGGTCGGGTTGAAAACGAGTTATATTGGCGGCGGATTCATCACAGAGGTCGTGTGTTTTCGGGGTCTGTGATCATTAGTAATCAGTAAGCGTGTCCGTTTCGATTGCTCGGCCACGACGGGGAATAAGAAAAGCGATTTTATCATGATTTAGTGCAAAATTGTGAAATTCTAATGGTCAAGAGCAAAAAAATGTGCAAGTGACTGTTCGGAAGTTACACGGGTTCGAACGTGGCCGCGCAGTTGAAACGCGGAGAACTGCGCGGCCACGCAGTTCGCAGCAAGGCTTAACATTTAAGAAAATATTGAACTTTAAAGTCGTGGCCGCGCCGTTGAAACGCGGAGATCCGTTTAAGCCTTTGATGTTTTTTTGTACCTCCACATTTTTGCTCAAAATAAAACCTGTAATTCACAAAAAGAATTAGCCTTCTAGCAGGCTTAGTTTAGGAGAACTGCGTGGCCGCGCAGTTCTCCGCGTTTCAACTGCGCGGCCACGTTCGAACCTGTGTAACTTCCAAACAGTCACTTGCACATTTTTTTGCTCTTGATCATTAGAATTTCACAATTTTGCACTAAATCATGATAAAATCGCTTTTCTTATTCTCCGTCGTGGCCGAGCAATCGAAACCGACACTCAGTAAGCAACCCAATCCGCACTGGCCCACCCATCTTGGTGGGTTACATTTGATTGGTTGGTGTAGACAAATAATCACCTTGGGCCACCCGAATAGTGGAGGGCAAATCACCAACAACAGCATACCTAAAGACGGTTGGTGTCAGGCAGGCGGCCGGCTGTAAAACCTAAGCCGAAACCTTGAGTAGTATGGATTGGAATAGTGCCTTCCGAAGCACAAATGGACACTAGAAATATTTTCTGACCAACTATTTAATGAGCAGATCTTGCGAAAGTTACCAATGCTCGCTCAATCTTTACTTAGGGCTGGTTTTTCGACGCATAGTTAATTCAACCAATTGGTAAAAATTGTTACTAATCTTTAAATATTACACATACATATGTCACGCCTTTCTTCCACAGGGGTAGGCAGAGATCACTTCTTTTCACTTCCATATCAGACCGTTATTTAACCATGGTAACATAAGGTTACTAAAATTGTTACGAATGTTGAAATACCAGTCTGATATTTAAAGATTAGTAACAATTTTTAACAATTGGTTGAGTTAACTATGCACCAAAAACCTGTGTAATCAACGGGCGCATCATCACCATCGATATCTTAAAATGCTTAATGTATTTCAATAACATTCAAAAAAAATTGGTTTGTTATAAATTATTCTCAAAATATTTTTGAATCCTGCAATTATTACGACTCCCGATTTATTTACAAGTATACTGTTATTGTTCGCAATGTTGTGTTAGGACCGCAAGCCAAAGACAACATCAACACGTTCCGAATTAGAAAAAAAATCACAATGCCAAAAAAAAAAAAAACAGTTAACACTGTCCAAAAAGTTTCGCTTAAATAAAACGAAACAATAAACCCTGCAATAAAGCCTGGCAAATAACGAGTCGGACTAGCGCACGTATGGTTCCGTACCATGTGATCTATTAAATAAACTACAAAAAATATTGTCTCTTGTCTTTTAAATATTATTTTATTCCGTTTATTAGTATATGTTGTTATAACGGCAACAGAAATACATCATCTGTGCAAAATTCAACTGTCTAACTATCACGGTTCATGAGATACAGCCTGGTAACAGACAGACGGACAGCGGAGACGAGACGATATAACTCTTACCCCCGAATACAGAAACGCTACTCAAATTGAGGGGACCGCTTAAAAAGTTAAGTGGACACTACCTGTCAGAATTTGTATGGAAAAACGTAAATTTTGACAATACTTAAATGTTAAGCGGCACTCAAACTTTGAATAGCGTTTCTGTATCCGGGGGTTAGCATTACATGAATTCACCGTGCGGGTGCCGGGTCCATAGTGTGACAGAAAGGGAGGTCAGGGCCAGCGCTTGGGACTTGTGACCCAAGTGCAAGTTTACGGGGCCCCTTCACAACATGGCAACACTCACCTTCGCACCTCGACTTATTTAACACTTTAGACTGTA